>JAFFZR010014538.1:0-10391 GCA_018397195.1 Lethrus apterus | reverse complement strand
CAGTGGAAGAAGAACCACCAGAAGAAATTCCGTCCAAAAAGAAAAGAAGTAAAAATACTAAGATTATCACCGACGAAGAGAATTATGTTTTCGATTGGAGAATTGATTTCGCCAAAGAACTTGACGTTTTTCCAAACTTTACCTTTTCTCAGATATGTGCACCATAATTTCAAGTAGATTTCGAATCTCCGTTAAATATTTGCTAATTGCTAATCAGCTTATAGGAGCCTTTTCAGGCAGATGATGTTTGGGTCGAAGAAGTCAGGAAAGTGGAAGAATAAAATGAGAAAAAGGAGAAGGGAAGTAACCGTTCCAAATATGTTTAATATATGTGACGTGGGCGAACACTTTCCACAGAAAGGTACAAAGCGACGATGCGCTTATTGTAGCACATGAAATAATCCCAAGAGCAGACTGTTTTGTACAAAATGTGATGTAGGACTTTGTGTTGTTTGGGTTGTTTTGTCGAATTTCATAAAATGCAATAAATGTTTTATAGCATTATTAGGTATTATCTGATTCCTGTTATAGTTTAGTTTTTTGTATCTTTTACTATGTGAAATAAAGTTATTTAGAACAAATAGTGGCGTGGTCCCAATAAGAACCACAAATTTAATAATTAGTTAATGTTTTGTGGTTTTTAAATGGACCACGCCATATTTTTTTTTCTGGCTTATAAAAAATTTAACAAACACTATTTTTATACTCAAAATATCTTTATAACCTTCAAAAAATTACTTTTTTGCTAAAGAAAAAATTTGCCCTATAAAGGATTAATGACTTATTCCAAACACACCGTCCGGAAAACTCGGTATTTTTATTTAACTAATTACAGTTACCGATGATATTTTCTCTTCCAAAAAATATTATCCCCAAACGAAATTAATTATGACAAATTTGCTTTTAGGCCTAGATAATAGACCAGTCCCTTACTTTAGTTAATAATTTACTAGTACAACTTTCTCTACAGGGTGTTCAGCATTTTGAGTACCATTATTAGCAAATTCAAACTGTAATATCGGGCTTATTTTAAATTGAGCACCCTGTATTTTATAAGTTTATCGTGTAGCAAATTTAATTGTCTTTCAAACTGTATGAGTTTCCCTATACGGAAATCTTTAAGTTTTGAAGTTATTTAGGTATTTTGGGAGCACCGTTTAACTGCACCACATTTTTCGTCTAATATTTAAAGGAATATTTCCTAAAAGTTTTAAATAATTTTATTTAAATTTTTGTAATGCGTAGGTACGAATTAGAAGCACATTTTGTTCGAAAAACGACAATGTTTTAATTCAACTTATAGTACATAAACTCCGATTAAGTGCGAAACAGAACATCCAACAAATGGCCACCAAATCTTTGGTGAAACTTGTGATAATATGTTCACACATTTCAAATTCACCAATGATAGGTCGAATTCCATCCTTAAGCTCATCAGTTGTTGTTGGATAGTTGGAATATGCGTCAGACAGAAGTCGCATGCATGGCTTGACATCACAAGATCTCGGTGGCCAATTTTGCTTGCCATTGCATGAGATGACACGGCCCGGAAATCTCTCTTGCAACAACTAGATTGTTTCGTGTGCAGTGTGACAATTTGCCCCCGTCCAGCTTGAACCACATATCATCAAGATCCATACCGACCAATACAGGCCACAAAAAACTGACGAACAAAAAATTGATTGAAGAGAAATCTGCAGTTTTTGCAAAAAAATGGGCTGGGCTAAGATCGGCTATTGCCTGTTAAGATATTATAACTTATTTCCAAATGGCCCTGTATATTTACTGCATGAAGAAATAAATGAATTATTACACAGTCTTATTATATCTAAAAAAAATACATATAAAACAGATAAAAATACATATAAAACAGATAAATTGTAAAAAAATGAACTCTGAAATTCGAAGAATAATATTAGTGAATTAATTCCCTGAGCTTACAATGACTTGACCCTCTTTGCTGTTTAATATTGTAAAGCAGGTAAATATGCCCTCAGATAGGGATTTGTGTCGCTAGGATGAAAATGTTTAATTTATACTCCTCCTTGGAAGTAAACATTGTGATTTTTTAACTTTCCTTAATTTTCTTGCATTTTAAAACGACTGTTACATTATACATGTATACGATATTATTTGAAAAACTAATTTTTTAATAACTTTTTCACGCAAAATAAATCTGTTATAAAAACTAATTAAAATTTTCAGAGCTACTGAAACTAACAATTACACAGAGAAAAATGTGCAGCTAGAACAAATGTGTGTAAATTTATTACAAATAATAGTAAACATAGAGACAAGTACAAGATGTTGTGAAAAACAAACCTTTAAGATTACTGGATTTATTTTAAAAGTCTTCACAATTATTTCTACTTATTACTGTTTCAATATTTAATACTAGTAGTTTACGCTACAAGTGGGTGAAGTGGTTCATTATGAAACGAGTATGCGAGTTTTTTAATGACACTTCACGTACGTGTTGCGTACACTATTTTATCTACGACCGTAAATATGAAGAAGAAAATTACCGAAATTCGTTAAATATGTTAAATGTCACCTGGAATGTCATGTCTGTCCCTAAATGTTTCATAGTAACGGTGTCAACAAGTACGGACATTTTGGTTGCCGTGGACACTGCGTCATATAATTTACTTTATCGCACTTGTGTATAATTAATCCATTATATCACTTGTGTTATAATGAATTACTTTACGCACTGTTTGGAGTGCGAAAAATCCTACGGTCGTAGATAAAATATTTTATTTACAAACTTATGAGATACTTTAATGTATTTAATTTATTGTAGACCTCGTAACTATAGTTCAGATAAAAGGAAGAAGTTAGAATATTGTTGTAATAATTCATTCAATGTAATTGTTCACTGTGTATGTTGTCTTTGAAATATCTCCTTTAAATGAAGTGTTGGTAGACGAAAAACATAATTTTTATTAAACGCCGTATAAGCCAACAAAAATTATTTTATCAATTAATTATTATTAGCTATTATATTTCAAAGAGAAACAATAACTTCAAAAATATACGCACATGTAGAATAAATCTTTATGGTTTGCCGAAGGCTACTGTATGTATGTAATATTTCAACCAGTTCCACGCTTCCGGGGCTGTGGATCAACTTGACAATCCATTTATTTTATTTTGCCATCAAACATTTTCAGAAGATATTTTCAAATAAAAAATATAACTTCATAGCATTAATTTTCATCTCATCCAAACACCCGCCGACGACGCGACGTAATCTGATTGCACGATTCTACACGCATAATAAAAGTTGAAGATGAATTTTCTCCCTCGTTAATACATTCAAAATAGTTTTAAATTACACCAATATTAGCGGAGCACAAATTCGATACAGTGGAAACTAGGAAGTAAAATTAGTTCGAAAATTCAAAGGACTAAAATTAATACAATCTGTCGCAAATGCCTGGCTGTACCGTTCCAGTACCTGTGAATAGTTCACGGAGTTGTGTAAATTACAGGTCCGCAGTCGAATTAAACGTCATTTGGGGTAAGTGTTTTTGCAAAGCAATTTCAATTCCTCACGAAAATTATAGCCGAGAAGCCGTTAAAATGAATTATCGTGGTTTGCTGAAATTACATTGCCTGCACGCGATCTCATTTGGTTTTAATCTTCTATAATTATAACAATAATTATAACAAAAACATCCACGAAACATCAGCTTGAAAATAAAAAATAAAAATGAGGATATTGTTCGGGATTCAACGATGGTCTGCGAGCTTAACATGAAAATGTAGTAATATCGAACCTTCTCGTGTAATTCGAGTTTAAGGAATCATTAAAATTCTGCGCGCAGCTATTTGAAGTTCGACGATGGATGACCGGTAATAAAGTGTTGTTTCCAGCAATTTTACTTGAACAAGCTGTTACGTGAAATTGTTATTAATTCAAGAAATATTTCCCTTATTTATAAGGATATCGTTTCAGGAACAATATACAATGATGCAATGGATATACATATAATTTAAAGTTTATTTTAAAATTGTAGTTTACCTTAGATCCAAATTGAATCGTACTTTCTATATAAAACGATTAGTTTTTTTCAACCAAAATTTTACATGAAATTTAGATTTAGGATATCGAAACGAAATTGAAAAGAAGCGTGCACATCGACATCGACGGAGATCCTACGATCTTATAATTAAATTGTATTCACATAACTTGGAATTTGTTTTTCGTACGTGGAAAAATATTGTAAGCGAAGTTATAAATTTAGATACTTATATATACCTACCTAAATACAGTAAGTTTATATGATTTTAGTAATAATAATAAAAATAAAGTTTGTACTCCTAAAAGGTCAAAGCAACTTTTTTTTTAAATCTCGAAGCTCTTCTACCTTGCATAAAGTGTAAGGTGTAAGGCGAGATGGAGCTGAATTACTGTTACGGCTTTGATTCTGTTCTTCACATATCTTTCCATCTTTTTGATCCTGCGTCCTATTTCTTATTTCATTTTATTTTTCTTTTCCCAGCTGCTTATCCTACTTCTTCCACCCATGTTCTTCTAGGTCAGTGATGGGGAAATAGATTTAGAGGAAGGCCGTATAAAATAATTTCAACATTTAGGCGGGCCAAACAGGATTTATTACACTAAAATAATCAAATTTATTAATTTATTGTTTCGACGTGCTGGGTTTGCATGACGAATGAAATTTTGATTGTTCATTAATTATGTCGTCGAAATTTGGCTCTAGGCCACTGAAACTAATCCTATTCCTATTCCATCCTATTCCTATTCCTGAATTTTTTATGTAGCTTTATTGTTGAAAATATATACCTGCTCACAGAGGTATGAAGACCCAAACATAGACATCACTGAGCATGTTTTATTAAATTGGGAAAATTAGATTTGGACAAACATTTGTAGAAATCTATTTTTGATGAATTGATAAATAACTGTTTGTGCGTTTTGTCACATTTTAGCTCAATTATTTCGAGTTGGTAGTCGGCCGAAATCTCCTCGCAATTTGTAGCGAATGGCGATGAAAATATTTGTAAACCGCTTTCTATCTTTTTAAAGTGTTCAAATCTCCTGTTGAACTCGTTTTCCAAGAGATTTAGTTGGCTTACATAAAAATCAAGTTCAGTAGTCAATTCCCCAACTGTAGCTTGGGAAAAGGTTTGTTTGTGAAATTTGTGTCGCAAACAAACGTAACTTTAATTTGAACGCCTTTATTTTGGCCCACGCGTAATCAAGAAATAGATTTTTGCCTTAGATAATTTTATTTAATTTGTTCAAGTATCTCGCCATAAATATCTCTTCCGATGGTAGTTCCTTTCATAGACTTCAAGCTGGCTAATTCTTCAGTGATGTTAAATTTGTCGTCAATAACTCGTACAAAAATAAGCAAGTATCTATATATATATAAGTATCTATAAGTATCTGATATATCTGTACTTTCGTCCATATTTATCGAAAAAGCCTCAAAGCTTTCAATTTTTTCTATAAGTTGGGATGTTATGTTCACTGTAATTTTTTCAATCCTTGATGTTATGGTTCGGCGCGACAGACTTACTGATTCCAAAAGTTTCTTTTCATCCGGACACACAACATCAGCCACAATTTGCAAACAATCCTTCAGGAATTCGCCCTCGCCAAATGTTTTATTAGATTTGCAATTTTGTGAGCGATCATGTAACTTGCCTAGCGTCCTGTTGCCTAAATAAACCTTGCTGACTTCGAAGCTATTTTGATAATGAATCAACTTTAAATTTGATATCTTCTTCACTAAGAGAAGCATACTTTGAAGAACCGCGTTTTGTCTTGAAATGGCGCTGTATATTAAACTCTTTAATAACGGAAATTGTTTCATTGCAGATAAGACATCCATTCGTCCTTAAATGACCGACAATCAGTATCCACTTTCCTTTTTCTGTTTGATGACATTTTAACTGTTTCAAAACACACTCGTAAGGAAAACAAATATTTATTGCACAATTACATAGTCCCCAACTCTCAATTGACATGTTTAACACACGTGCGTTTATGAGTGAGTCAGTGACTGCCGATTGGCGCTGCGCAATAACATATCGGGCGAGGCGGGTTGACGGAGGGGGCGGTGAGAGGGCACATCGTTCTGTCGCCGAGCCCGCGCGGCGCAAATAATACCTACCGAATTTTGTTTCGCGGGCAGTACTGATAAAAATGGCTCGTATTCACCACGGGCCGGATCAAATCATGTCGCGGGCCGGATTTGGCCCACGGGCCGCCATTTCCCCATCCCTATTCTAGGTCTTCCCCTATATTTATTTTTTCTCGTCTGCGCTTCATATTATCTTACTATACTTCTTCGTCCTCATTACATGCCCCAGCAATCTGAGTTGGGGTAACTATTTTTTAAAAAATTTGTAGTTTTGTTTCCTTTGAAATTTCTTTGCTGGCCTTTGTTGTTCTTAATGTTGCTAAAAAATCAGACCGCCGCGCCGATCCCGTTCTCGCTTGTATTTCCTTCCGTCCTGTGCTACCCAGGTATTTAAAGGTGGTACTTGTTCTAGTTTTGTGTTATGAATTATTCATGTTGGTTGTTATAATCTTCCACATTTTCGTTCATTGTTTTCTCGTTGCTGGCTATTATCACCATGTCATCTGCAAATCTCGACATTTTTATTTCTTCCCTGTTCCAATGTCCCACGCTATATGGCTTTACTTGTTTTTTTTTTTACTTCTATAATTCTCTCGTCTAGTATCACTGAGAAGAACAGAGGACTTAGGATGCATCCCTGTCTTACCTCCCCTGTTGTTTCAAACATATTTGATTTTTCATGATTCGCTCTGACAAACTTTTTTGTTTTTCTGTATAGATTTTTGACTCCATTTATTAATATCTTGTCTACTTTCCCTTTTTCAAAGATTATCTATATATCATTCCTTTCAACTTCAAAAGCCTTCTTCAGGTCGATGAAACACAAATGCACCGCCTCCGCCTCCCAATGGCCTTCTCCCAGTGTCGAAATAAACTGTCGTGAATCCATATTGAGTGTTCAGTTTATTTTCTAAAATTCTTCTTCATCTTTCTCTAATATTCTTCTTAATCTTTTCTCTGATATTCTTCTAAATCTTTTCTCTAATATTCTAGAATACAATTTTCCTACGGTACTAAGTAAACATAATACACATTATGAATGGGTACAATTATTCCTACTTGCCAGTCTTCCTGTGCTTGACCTATCAATAACTCATTTGCTCATTTCCTGCCTTTTCCTAAGGTCTCTCTTTTAATAGCATCTTGTATCTCTTCTAGGCTTATGTTTTCCATTTGTTGTTGTCACTTATCCTTTGTTTCCTTCTGTTTAGCTTCCTCTTGCTTTTCTTTTGTTTTCATTTCCTCAGTTCCTTCCAGTAGCTTTATGAAATATTTTCTCCATCTCTCCAGGATCTCTTCTTTTTCTATTAATATCTCTCCATTTTCGTCTTTTATATTTTTTAGTGTGAAAACTTTGTTTTTTCTCGACTTCTAAGAGCCCAAAAAATCCGGCGAATATGTTTTTAAATCACAAAAAGAGATTTCATGCATGGCATAGCACTGCCACGAACTGTTTATAAAAAGACGAATTTTAACAATGCCATACAGCCATATCAGATAATCTGAAAGAATTAATCTTTTCACAGAACACCTCAAAGTAAGTTTAAATTTAGGTGGTATTAGTAGTAATAAAATAAAAGTAACAAAATTGTTTAGAATAGAAAATATATGAAACAGAATCATTCTGTAAATCATTCTGAAGATACAGCTTAATATTTTTCTTAAAAGTAGCATACAAATGACCCAATATCTTTAGAAAATTGTAAGAGAATAACTCTCTAAATCTAAAGGATGATTAGATATGGTAACAATTTTTTTTTTTTTTAGATTTTATTGTTTTATTTTTTTGAACCTTGCGGTTGCATACTATATTAATAATTGAAACGAGTACGTTTCCTTATGATTTATTTATGTTTCTTGTATTTCAACTTAAGATACACTATTTACATTTTCTCGCGCGCTTGCGCCCGGATGGGGATGTCTATAACGCTCGAACCGCTCCAAAAAATTATGTATATAAGGTGCAGTAATAACCTCGAAAACCGTATCATAAACCATATCAAATTTTCCCTTTCGCTAAATAAATCTAAGTTAGATGAAATAAATCCATATACATTAGGCGCTTTCAATCACTGAAGCTAATCCGAGTCGAAACAACTAAGCAACACACGTTTGACACGGTGATTTATTGGCTCTAATTTGTACTTCTGATTATAGATAACGTAGTATTCGTATAGTGGCAACAACGCCAACGGGACATTTTCAACGATGACATATGCAGACCAGTTTCGAGTACTGACATCAAATAGTGAATCACGCTTGTAATTGGAACATCTGTCCGTTAGCACTCGTGCTCTAGGGCGTTTTAATCTGTTAATGCGTGTACGGGCGTGCATTTAAATTTATATTAGTCGCGCTGCTCCATAATTTGCGCGGTGCCGTGGGGTTACGGTAATTGGTCATTTCTAATATTATCCTGCGAGACTTTGCCCGACAATAATGCGATTGTACTGCGAAAGGGAATACGCAATTAATATAATTAATACTGTCCATGAATATTGACCATTTTGAGCTTATCTACATATTAAGTCTCATCTTTTATAGCCATACTCAACCTTTTTTTTATTGGGCCACGTACGTTATGTTTCCTACGTTACACGAGTCGCAACGTTACGTTACACGGGCCACATGCGGCCCGCGGGCCGCAGGTTGAGTATGGCTCGTCTAATGAGATTAATAAACTGTATATTTTATAATATAAAGCATGAAGAAAATTCCGTGATGTATATCCTGTTTCACTATGTATCGCCTCCTTCTTCTGGCCTAGCCTAAGCTTCATCCTTTGCAGCACTCCCTCACCTGCATCTCCTAAAATTTCCTACCTGCTACCTTTCTTTTTAATGTCAAACTTTTTGATTTAACATCAGTATAAAAATGGTTAAATAATAGGAATCAACGTGCTAATAGGAATCATCGTGCTAGTAGTGAACAAAATACTATGTAAATCACTGTTGAGAAAACTCTTATCGCATCGTACTCTAATAATACAACTCGGAGATAATAACTGTCTTCTCAATCTTGGTATATAACCCTTTCCTGGGCACATACGAAATATACATTCTAAACGTGTAATTCTTTGAAATTTCCAATAAAAAGCTCAGAAAATAGCACTTTCATGTTCAAAATAATTTTTCAACCCTTACGTTTTTTTTAAAGGGGTGGTGGGAATTTTTCTTCCCATCGTCCATGAACACTGTTTTTTTATTTAGATGTTAGAAATATAATTTCTCATTATAAAGCTTTATTGTCCTGAGAGAAAAGTAACAAGAAATGATATTAATATTTAAAAAGTGAAACTATGGAAAGCAAATTATAAACCGTGGAAAATTTTAAAGCAATGTTCAATGCCAAGAGGAACCTTACAAAACGTGCAAATGTTTCGTGTTTTCCTTTTGTGTTTTCGTACTGCAAAGTATGCAACCGCGATACATTTTTTCTTGGTTTGGCATATGCTTTCCAACTTCCGTTAGTATAATTTTCGGAAATTCTTTTTTATTACCCAAAAAAAGGACAGTTTTTGACCAGCGCTTTCTTGAAGAGAATCCGGCCAAATGCATCCGAAATGTCAGTTGGTCAACATTTCTTCTTTTCTAGCTATACATAAGAGTAAGTGCATCCACAGTTGCTAAATCAAGTAGGTAATAAAAGATTCTATGCTGCCATTTTGTTAATCTACGGGCGATGGCATATCTCTCGCGCAATTGGTCAAATTTATCCACTCTTCCCATGATGCCATTGTACGTTTCAACTGTTTTACCGTCTTTGTTCTTCCCTTCCACGTAACATGTGGAAATTAAATAAAATATTCACATATTTACTGTCCATCCACTTCACGGCCGCCATATTTTGCTTAGTGCTAAACATGAATTTGCCTTGTTTCATTTTGGTCTAGTCCTTTCCTGTGCATCCTCACAGTTCCTACAGTTCCTGCTTCCAGTAAAGTTTTCATGAGCTGGAAAGAAGTGAACAATTTGTAAAAGGCTATCATGCATCCCTTATTTTTTACACATTTGGAGAGGTTTACCACAACTTCTTCTCCTAAATTTGATGATCCTTCAACATTTGCGATTTCCCGTTTCATGAGTTTTATGGGCATGTATTGCTTTAGCGTACTTCCTTTGACAGGAATCATGGATGGAGAGAAGAGGAGTGAGAATGTTCATATTGAATTACGTTATTTAGCTTCTTCTCCCCTTGGTATAGCAGTTTGGTTATCTTTTATGTGTAAATTTTCAATAATTTTTTTTTTTTTTTTTTTTTTTTTTTTTTTTT
>JAFFZR010014536.1:0-10599 GCA_018397195.1 Lethrus apterus | reverse complement strand
CTTTTGACCTTTTCCGAGCCGCACAATTCGTCATTTTCATAAGACGGCCATTTTCCTGGACGCATGCGATTGCATTGCGTTTGAAGAAGCAAACGCATTTTTTTGCCAAAATCGGGATAATCGAGACGAGAAAATCAATTGAAAATTTCAATATTCGCTTCAAATGCATTTTCCAGCAAATTTATCAACTTTATAAAATGACAGGACAACGACTGTCGGGTCAGCTATCTTTCTCTATATAATAAAAATCAATTGCAAAATGTACAACGGATTTGGCTGAATATTTTTTTTGTTGTGTTCGTAATTGTAATTGTCAGGGCAAGGTTTGTATGAATGAAAATTTTTGAAAAATCGACGGGAAAAGTCAGAAATCTATCTATTGTGGCCCATGTTCATATATGAGTTTGACACGACTGGGTTAGTCGTTACCCCCTGCTACATTTAGCGAGGAGGGGGGGGGGTTGGATGCCGGGTTTGTATGAAAGAAAATTTTTGAAAAATCCACGGGAAAAGTCAGAAATCTATCTATCTATCTTCCACCTACATCTATTATTGTATAAAATGATAGGACAACGACTGTCGGTTGGGTTGGGTTGGTATGAAAGAAAATTTTTGAAAAATCCACGGGAAAAGTCGGAAATGTATCTATCTATCTATCTATCTATCTTCTACCTACATCTATTGTTGTATAAAATGACAGGACAACGACTGTCGGGTCAGCTAGTTATATTATATAATTATATTATAGATGAAAATGGAATTATGTATATATGCCAAATAAAGGACTTTTTTATTTTTTTCTTCATAGAATCGGCATCTCCCATTCTACCCTCCTATCCAGTACTTGTTTCTTCTTTCATCATTCCCGAACCTGAATCTCTGATTCTATCCTCACTCCCCGTCCGTTACGTTTAGGTACTCCGGTTGTCTCCCATATGTACAAATGTCTTTGTACCTTCTGTTGTATTTCGCTTTCCTTATTTGTTCGAACCTCTCCTGCCCGTCCACCTCTTTCCAGCTTTTCATCATGTTCTGTACGCTTCCCCAACCTTGATTTGCCTCCATTTCCAACGCTAATGTCGTCCAAGCTGCTCGTTTTTACATCTCTAGTCTCTGATTCCCAGCGTGATAGCACTTCTGTAGCACTAGTCCGATCAAGCTCTCTCTACCCCCATCTCGTATATTGCAGCTCACCTGCTTGTTTCTGCAACCATTTTCTCCTGACCTGTCTCGTTAAGGACTATACAGGCTGTTCAAATTGAAGTCGGCACTGTTGCCAACTTTGTTACTACTAAAGTTACGATGTTGGTTAAATTATCAAAGTAGTAGCGTGTTTTCTTCCGATTACGATGGTAACATTTTAAAAACAATTGAACTTCGCGTTTTCGAGATATTAAAAGAAACAACATTTTTTAAACCGAATGCTCTGTATATTTATGTAGCAGTCGGTAGAAAATGAAATTTTGGACAAAATCTTCTTATACTACTATATTCCAAAAATGAAAAACAAAAGAGCTACGACGATATTAATACAGATCACCGCACATGCGATAACTTCATTAGTAGAAAAGTTACGATGTTGGTCAATACATCAAAAATGTGCTGATTACAATGGCATACAAAAAAACAATTGCTAGTCGCATTTTCGAACTGCTTGATTTGATACTCATTTACTTATTTTATATTAAAATTTGACCTTTCATCTTACAGTTGTACTATTAGAAGTGTATTCTACGTAACTTTTTATCAATTAAAATATACAGGATGTCTCATAAATTATTTTTTTTATTTCGAAAATACGACTCGCAATTGTTTTTTTTTGAGTATGCCACTGTAATCAGTAGAAAAAACTACACATTTTTGATGTATTGACCAACACCGTGGCTTTTCTACTAACGAAGTTATCGCATGTGTGGTGCTGTATTAATATCGTCGTAGATCTTTTGTTTTTCATTTTTGGATTATAGTAGTATAAGAAGATTTTGTGCAAAATTTCATTTTCTAGCGACTGCTAATAATTATACAGGATATTCTATTGAAAAAAATGTTGTTTTTTTAATATCCTGAAATCGCGAAGTTCAATTGTTTTTAAAATTTTACCATCGTAATTAGAAGAAAAAACGCTACTACTTTGGTAATTTAACCAACATCGTATCTTTAGTAGTAATAAAGTTGGCAATAGTGCCGACTTCAATTTGAACAGCCTGTATATCCAGGGGTCGATCTTTTTAGTCCCAGGGTTCGTTGTCTCTCCAACTGTTTGTATTTTTTGACCTCCCATACTTCCCCTCCACTAGGATACCTCCATATGCTAGCTTCCTCTTCCCAATTGCCCATCTCTTCTGGCCCAGAGAATCCTTCGTAGCCCTTCTTCTGCCACTGTTGCCTTCTTTGCCGCATACGTCATATGATCTTCATATGTATTGTTCCCCCTCACGACCCATCCAAGATACATCCATTCTCTGATTTCTTCTATTTGCTCCCCTTTCCATCTTATATTTACTTCTTTCCTCCTTCCCGCAGCTTTTCTAAATACAATTATTTTGGTCTACCTGATATTAAGTTCCAAGTCCCTTGTTTCTAAAAATCTTCCAAACTTCTCCACCATTGAATAATGATATGTAGAGTTCATACAAATTCCCAGAAAGGGGTACTACTTCATCAAATTTATAAGCACTAAAAGTAAGGAGGCATTACAATTAATGTTAAATTTCGTTCACCTCAGAAGATGTCGTGTCACCAATTAAACGTAAAACACTTTGTTGATTTGAAATTATTAATGAATTCTATCTACAACTGAAACTAAATCAAGGTCAGTTTTAGTGCAACTGTTGGAAATCATATTACAGACATGCTTTGAGGAAACTCAAACAACCCATGTGTGTGTCGATTATAACGGTTTAATACATTTCATTTCTGTCGGTGATGTTTGGTTTGCGGTACTGTACATTTGTGTGTATCTGTGGCAAATAAACCAGGTAATTCAATTTGATTGTAACACATGCGGCGATGTCACACATCACCTCGGTCGGCAGGGCACGGAAACGCCGCGCGCCGTCGTCCTTTTCGGCCCTATCTGAATATCGGATGTTGGAAAAATTACATCCTGTGCGACTTTTTATCTGATTCGTTTGCTGTCAAGTAGAGGAATCGCTTTATCTTGTGGCGCAATCTGCCAGTTGAATCTGATACATACAAGACAAGCACGCTGTCGGTTTTCATTTTCCATTTCATAAATAAAATCTCGGAATATTAGCATACTACATTCACATTTAAATTGCCTCATTTCCGTATCAAATTTAGGAAAATTCCTTTCTAATAGTATCAACACAAAACGTTTGCTTATTGTCATATTTTAGTGCAAATAGCTTTTCGCTATTTTTTTTATTACCATCCCGGAAAAGACCCATTACTGCACTAAAAAGCAATCTTTGTTTTCAAACTTTGAAACATATCTTTTTATTAATTAATCGTCTTATTGACACATAAGTTTGTAATGAGTGTGCATGAGTAATTGGCTATTAAATAATCCATATAAAATCCCTGTTTTAATATTCACAGAGAATATAATAATTATAACAATAAACCTTTGGATGCAAAGCTATAAATGAACACCAGGGGAGCTGGCGAGACTCGGCTAACTGAAATAATAATAAATTTCAATTCAAATGCAGTCATAGAAAAGTTTTTTATTTCTTGAATTGAACCACTCACTTTTTAATGCCACATAAATCATTAATCATAATGACATGAATAATCATAAAGACATGCCATATTTTTAGTGTGTGTAGAATTTTATTTACAATAATTTATCTTAGCTAAGAATGAAGTTACTTTTGCTAAAAACAATTGTTTCTATAATCTAAATAATTAATGTACTTATTTTTATGTATACGCCATGACTTTGATGTGTTATTGCCACTCACCTAGCACATCGTCATTCCATTATTATTCTTTGTCAAAACGAAACTATCGGTGTAAATAAAACCAAGCTGCATTTAACTGACCTTTATTAAAATGGCATAAAATTAATCTGAAATAATCCAAGACTTGAACATTTTTTCTGCGACAAACATTGAGTTGAAATTTATTGAATTGCTCGTCATTTCCCATGCTATGATTTCCATCTTAATTCTGTCTAGTGTGCGGGATCTGAAAATAGGCAATGCTGCCATTTTAGAATTCATGTTCTGCTATTTTATATGACATGACGCCTTTTTTGCAATGTTATATTGATACAGCACAGCATCACATGGTAATGTCAAGGTCTAAGTTTCAGTTTCAGTTGGGTACGTTGAAATTTTATTTCACAGACAATGTTTGCAGTGGTTCTAGCTCTCAGTTGGCCTTGGCCCGAGTACTCTGAATAGTGTTTCCACGTAAAGTATCAAATATTAAGTAAGCTCCTTTATAGGAACTTATTGTCCAAAAAATTAAACGAAAAAGAAACAGTTTTTCTTTAACTTTTTTTTACCAAAACATTTATGTTTTTTTCTTAAAAAATTTTTTTTTCTAGTTTACCATGAATACTCACAAGCAAATGTTGAAGCAAACAGCCACGGATTTACTTTACTATCAAAAAATATGTAACAACCTTAAGTACATGTCGATATACATGTTTGCCAAACTATTGAAACTTTCTTCCCTTCTGTTCCCAGACCATTGTTTTTGGTACCAAAAGTTTATCACGTGTAGAATTAAAAGATTTCAAATTCTTATGCTTTGAAAATCTTTGCTGTTTTTTCGTTTCAATTGTTTCAAAGTTAGTGCTGTTCTGATTTTTCTAGGCAAGTTTTTAATCTATTTCACAATTTTATATTTTTGCTTACACTTTTAGAAAATCTTGTGGTTTTGCATTACAGTTTCTCACTTTTAAGCCATGAACAATTTTATACCGTTGATTGTTAAAGTATTTTATACAATTAAATAATTTAAAACTGAAGTTATTTACAGACTCTTTCTGCGCATTTTATCCTTATATTTTAAAACGTTGAAAATATGCATTTTTGTGCACGTAAACGTGACCTTTTTTTGATCATATAAACTTTTTCGCTTTTGAAGTAATTACAGTTATTAATTAACGCAGATTTAAAAAATAAAATATTCACATATAAATACTAACGAAGCTGGGCATTTATTTTAAATAAAATAACATCATTTTCTACAAAAATTATAATATACATTAGTCTACTAAAGTGCCTACTAAAAACAATTGGGTCAGCAGTGAAAAGATCCAACTTCTATGAGACTGGGGATATAGCAATTATACATCATGTCATATATTTATCACAAGATGGACCAACGAAAACAGTGTTTTTTCGATTTTTAATCAATTTACAAAAAATGCTCGAAGAAATCAATTTTTGATCTAAAGGGGGCACTTGATTTAGCTATTTTCACTCGGGTTACATCAACCCTTAAGTGGGGGGACTGTCACTCCAATAATTTTAAATGGGAATAGGGGTTAAACGATACGTTTTTTTTAAGTCTATAACTTTGTAGTTACAACCGTTTTTCATTTTTGAAATTCGAACCAGTAGTTTTTGAATATTAGCTTTTTAAAAATTTGTTGTCGAAAAAACAATTATTTACATGTTAACGGACTAAATATTGAAAATGTTCACCATCGGCTTCCATACAGTAGTAGAGACACTGTTCGCAATGTTGTCGGACATTCTGTAGCATTTCGGGAATAACTTGACTTCATTCCTCTGTAATACGTTGTCGTAGTTCTTGTGTAGAATTTAGTTGGGTTGCATAAATTTTATTCTTTAAATAACCTCATAAAACGAAATCAAGGGGTGATCTGGGTGGCCATTCCGTATGGCCTCTCTTTCCAATCCATCGACCAGGAAGCCTTTCATCTAAAAACTTTCTCACTTGTATAAATAACGAAGTGAGAGGGTTTTTGTTGAAATATGAAATGATTTTCAAGATATCGATTATCGTTGTCGATTCTTCCTGGTCGATGGATTGGAAGGAGAGGCCATACTGAGGCCACCCAGATCATCAGACTTATCATCCATCGATTTCTTTTTGTGGGGTTATTTAAAGAGTAAACTTTATGCAACCCAACCGAATTCTATACAACAACTATGACAAGGTATTACAGACGAATGCAGTCAAGTTACTCACGAAATGCTACAGAATGTCCGACAACATTTTGAACAGTGTCTCTACTATTGTATGGAAGCCAGTGATGAACATTTTCAACATTTAATCCGTTAACATGTAAATACTTAGTTTTTAGATAATAAATTTTTAAAACGCTAATATTCAAAAAGTACTAGTTCGAAAATTCGAAAATTATAGACTTCAAAAAAGCGTATCATTTAACCCCTATTAACATTTAAAATTTTTTGTGTGACAGTCCCCCCACTTAATGGTATATGTAACCCGAGTGAAATTAGCTAAATCAAGTGTCCCATTTAGCATAAAATTGACGTGTTCCAGCATTTTTTTGTAAATTAAAAAGTCGAAAAAACATGCTGGACTATTTTCGTTGTCCATATGTATTTATTAGAAATTGAAATAAAAATGTTTTCACACAGTAACATTTATTTACGTAATGTACATTTCAACCATTATTAGAAAAAAATGATACTAAATATTAATGGTTAAATCATAAAAACGTCAAATAGTGAAGTCTGAACCAAATTTCTATTAACCTGCCATTTAAACGAAATTTTTCCTACATTTACTTAAATAAACTAACAGAGACAATAGGCTATAACACAGATAATATTTAAAATCGTGTGAGAATATTGGATAAGTCTGAATATATCGAAATAAAATATAAATAGGGAACAGAGAATATGTATATGTTAAATTTTATTAAAAAAAACCTTTATTTGGCATATTCTAAATTCACATTCTTACATATTTCCATCTATTGCATTTATTTACCCTTCTACTGCCTTCCCAAGTTTCTCCTTCGCCGCTCTTAGCATTTCGGCCCCATTCCCCTCTCGCTGAAGCAGCATCTCCACCTTCTCTCCCTGCTCCTCACCTCCTTGGTCCAACCTCCGTCACACTTCATCATCCGATGCTCCCACGTCTCCTTTTCTTTTCCACACAGTCTACACAGCCTATATTCTTCACCCATCCAATACTTGTTCCCCCTCTCCTCATTGCCGCATCTAAAACTCGCGATTGTACTTTCCTCCTCACTACTCCTCTCCCGTCCCAAATACCCCGGCGTCCTGCCGTATACTACAATGTCTTTGTTTCCCATTATATCTAGCTCTCTGTATTAGCTCATATCTTCTCTGTCCTTCTAGCTCCTTCCACCTCTTGATTACCTTTGTTACCTTGTTTCCCTCCAACCAAACCCTCCTCTCTACCTCCACCGCCGACCAACCCGCTTTCTTATATATCTCCATCCTTTGTTGCTCCCACTTTGATAGATTCGTGCCGGTCCCCGCCCTCTTTATAATCTCCGCCAACACCTGCCTTGTCCATCTCTCCTCCTCCATCTCTCTTACTTTCCATTCGTATCTCAATACCCTCTCTACTGTCTTCACCTCCATCCTCTCCCTACCAGTCTCTTGCAGTACAATGTATTCTGGGGTGAATTTCTCTATTTTTAAATTTTATATCGTAGATCTAGTTATACAAATGCTTTTGGTGTAGGTAAAAATGTATAAAAGAAATTTTGTAAATGTCATGCATGTTTTTCTTCCACTGAATAACATAATTTTCTTTATTTTGCAGGTAATTAATTCGTTATGCCATTTTATAAGGTCAATAAGAAAAATAAAAGCGATGCCTAAAGGTATGTATTATTTACACATATGTATATTTATTCATGCACTGTTCGCCTGTTATGATGTACAAGTTCGGCATCCCTGTGCATTTTTTCGATAGCGGAATTAATATGAAAAACATAAAAAATTGCTAAATACAAAAGTTTCATTGATTTAGCTCCTCTCTTAGCTAAAAATATACAAGATGTTTTGTTTGCTTAGTACATGGCCATGTATCGTTATTTTTAACGGAACACTGTATGTTTTTATTTTCATACGTAAGAGGATGAGTGCTCCAACTTTTGTCGGAAAGATTTTTATTTTGCATAAGCAATGGTTGCTTGGCAATTAAACGAGACCAATTTGACGAAAAGAGGGAGCGAGGGCTCTTTTCCAAAGAAATTGGTCGAGTTTAATTGCCTTTATTGCTAATAAATTAAAATCTTGCCAGACAAAAGTTGAGCACGAATGATCTTTGGTTGGAGAATTAACCGAATGAATTATAACACTGACACCTGTCAAAAAGACATTTAATGTATTTTTAAAGTTGTCATGGCAAAACTATGACGTAGCGGCAAGAAAAGCACCATGTAGTCTTTTCAGTATATTTTAAAATAGCATTGGTCCACGTCATCACGAGGATAATTCTCAGATGAAAATTCACACTTCACACATTCATAAAAAGATTAGTTGTGGTTAACTGACAAAGGCTAATAATTATAATGGGAATAAGTTTTGTGAGTTATTGATTATTTGTGTATCGATTAATTCAGCATTAACCTGGCTTCCTTAAAAATTTGAAATAGGCGAAAGTTTTTTCAAATAGGAATCTCGCCATCGCTTACTTTTATTAATCGAATAATTTTCTTTCTATACCCAATAGGGTATTCTATATACCTATAACCAAAAGTTTACCTTTATAAGGATGGCTCGTTATAAATAACTTTAAGAGTATATTAATTAATCCAAACTATTACACACAGAAAATAAATTTTTTGTAACCATAAATCTTAGATTTATGGTTACAAAAAAAAATCCAAAAGTCTATCACCGCTGCTCTTGATTTTATTGCTTTGGATTAGAACCGAGTACCCACAACTAGCTCAATCTGCTGGGTCGGAATCCAATTTTTCAAAAGTTTAAACCGGGCGCCAATGTTATAGCCAGGTAACATTCCCGTACAGTTGGTCGTAAATAAAATCAAGTCAGACGATAGCAAAATAATCATAAATACAAAATTAACAAATTAAACTGAATTTAATTACAATGATTAAGCGACAACAACCTAGTTCTTGGCACGGAGAGTGTTATATTTCTCCTACAGACCGTTTATATTAGTTTGAGATCTCAAATTACATGCATAAAGGTCATATAAAATTAAATACAAACAAAACCTCTCCTTAATCCAGCGTAGCTTGGAAGTCCAGCTGGGAGTATGGCCCCACTCAGCAAGGCTAATGACTTCGACTCCGGTTGACAAACTAGGAGGGATACGGTGGACGCCAAACTCCAGCTTACGTTTCCAAAGTCCGAACAGCTCACGGAGGCAAGCAACATACTCACTACACTAGATTTTATGTCTTCGGGGTAGCTTTCAATACAAGACAACACCCTGCAGATCGTCTTGAATTTCCTCGTAGGGGTGGTTACCTCCAGGTGCCTATTTTACGAAACAACCCTTGAACAATCCTGTAGATACTTGATCCACCAGAAGTGCGATGGCAACAAGATCACCAGACAGGACCAAGACGAAAAGTCTCGATGGGTAACGCCAATCGTACAGCAACCCAAATCACACCACCAAACGGGACGGACAAAGGTGCCTCAAGTAAGTAGTTCCAATCCGAACAAACAAGCAACCAAATAAACCCACAAACAAACAAACGAACAAAGAAAGGCCTAATGTATAATTGGATCGACCCTTGATTAATATTAGTGGATGCTCGAAATTAACTCAATTATTACTAAAGAGCACAAAAGCTTAATTATTCCAAGACGAACAAGTCCACCTTAGGCCGCAACTCACACCCAAGTAACGCTTACAGTTCGTTTATCACTTACTCAGTACACTTGCACCTAAATCAACAACGGTGATTGGTCAAATCTATCGGATGTACTCAACAAGGTGATTTTTTGCCGGTACAGGAATGCACACAACAACCAAAATATATTGCGTATTTGTTCTTAATGGATTTTATTCTCATTCAGTACCTCTAGTGACATCTTTTGATCAATTACAAAAAAAAACTAGCGATAAACACACAAATGACAACTACCAAAAATCTCAGCCGTATAGCGAGCACCATGTATTATACAAAAGAAAATTCTTAATCCAAACGGTAGCAAACATTGATACTGAAAACTGTAGCATCAATTAATCAAAACGTTTAGTAAATTGCTAATTAAATTACTCTATTTTTGGAATTATTGTACAAAATTAATTCAAAATCAGCGATAACTAGAGAATACGGTAAGGTACAAAAACCGGAATGACTGAAAAAGTGACGGTCAAAAAATTGTTACATACCTAAAATCCGTATTGTATTGTCCGGCCTTTTCGTGCTTTTTATGTTTTCTCAGTTATTTAAACATGATTAAATAGTTTCTGTAAGTCAAGCAAGTGTTGACAGATATTTCTATTGTGATCTGAACACACCTTTGACAATTAATAAATGAAGGGTGCACGGGAATAACGATCAAAGTCACATTTTAAGCAAACTGAGAAAACTGAACTTTTATTTTTGAAACTGTATAACACTTGCACAAATAAAATGTATGTTTTTTTAAATTTGTTTATTCTACTGCATTACGTTCCTTAACAGTATAAGTTGCGAACATTTGCAAGTGGATTTTG
>JAFFZR010014533.1:0-10756 GCA_018397195.1 Lethrus apterus | reverse complement strand
TTTCCGCGGATTGTCGGTACTTCAAAGAAAAAGTGCTCGTTCGTGTTCGAACGTGTTTGAACGCATTTGGCTAGTGTGGACGGTACGACTGCATTCGATTTAACGGAACACTCACGAACATTTGAATTCCGGCCGTTTAGGTTCATTCGCGTTCTTCGACGTGCGTTTGAACTTGTCAACGTTTGTTCTTGGGCGTTTGTGTTCACTTGTGCTCATTGGCGCTCGTTCGTGTTAGTTCGTTAGGTGTGGATGCGCCTTTAGATGCATAAATTACTGTTATTTGCTTTAATTTAGAATGTTTACGATTATTATTTTTACTAAATTATAACCACTGACGATCTGAAGTAAATGTGTCATTTATTCAAAAAAATCGTTATGTGAGGTACCAATTTTTATACATCACCGTTTAAGTAGTAAGAAGGTCTATTAAAAACAGAAGAAAAAAGTGGGGGTTGTCATTTAAAAAAAATTATGATGACGTCATTGTGCAAAAACAAATGACATCATTCCAAAAAATTAACGTCAGAAGACGGCATTTCAAAAACAAAAATTGACCTGTCCGAGCGATTTTCTTAAAAACATTATAGAACGCTTTTATGAATTTTGTTCCAAACTTTATCACCACACTGTATAATATAGACGTGAATTCTAATTGTATTATAATTCGCCACAGAATGACATGGACTAATTTTTAAAATATCCAAAAAATCAAATTAATAATAATAATTAAGTTTCGTTAAGTTAGGCTGGATTACATTTTTTGAATTGAGTATTAAATTTAGCATGTAATATATCCCAATTTTAAAACGTGTTATATTTTTTTGCTGAATAAAATATTTGCGTCATAAATAAATTAAACAAATAAACATAAATTAAGTTGCAATTTTACGAATAGACGTATACAATTGCACAAAACAAAACGTACCAAATTAAAAATAAATCATACGGGCCGTAAATTTTTATCATAATTTTTATTAAAAAAAGCATTTTTTAATTTTAAATCCTTTCACAACAAACACATCATTCATCGCCGCTGTACGTTTGAAAACAACAGTTTGAATGGCCTTTCTGATGCAATAAGCGCGATTTATGTTCGCCGCTAAAAATGGAAAAAAAGCTCCTAGCGCGACTTTTATTGTCCCAATAACAATAAACACCGCCATCGACACCGGTAAAAGTTTACGTCGACGCTAAAACGATGTAAATGGCGTGCATTAACGACGAACACTGACCTACGACGTTCAGATAGCCGACTTGGCTCTTCATAGGATCCGTGTTGATCTGGCACATGTACCAACCGCGATCCGATTCGCGGACTTCACGTATGTGAAGGTACCAAGTGCGGTGTTCGCTGTGCGTGACGCCTATACGGTGGTTTTTCGTTATCACGTGACTTTGTATTGTCAGGATTGTCTGTGTGTCCACTCGTAACCATGCCACCTAGAAAAAAAAAACGTTATTAATTATAAACGGTAAAAAGCACAGAGGCAACTTTTTTGATTTTTCCTTGTTTCCTCCTCACCACTTGTCTCAAGCTCGAAGAACTTACTTGGACTGAGAGGAAGGGATTTGGTTGCGACCAAATCCTTCCCTCTTCAGAGGTACATATGTTAAAGCCTGTTCCAGCATATGCTGAAGGATTAGTGAAACGTGGAAAATCTAATTAGAATAGTCGGCCGGAAGAACAATTTAAAGTCAGAATCACTGTATACTTAAATCCGTGATATAAATTTACAATGTCGCCCATTAAACTTGAACCTTAGACCTTGAGATTACTAGCCTACTGACTAAGTCACTAGATCAGTAACCCCCTAAACTTGATTTAAATAAGACGAACATCGGAACATTGGAAATTCAAATTTTTGAACGATTTAACCAGCAGTTAAAAAGTGGCCACTTTCAGCAAGAAGAACACAGGATGAGGATATTTATTATTCTAAGAGCAATATTTTTCCAAGAAACTGATCAACAGAGACCGTCGATGAATTTAACTCATCTTATTTCTTTGCTCACTTGAAAACAATTTGGATACAATTTTTTCAATAATTTCAGAACAAATAGAGGATTATTATTATTATTAATGTTCTAAAACAATAATTTGAAGAAAGTTATTTCCAAGTCAAAATCTCCCCACTTTTGGATTTTTGTTATTTTATACTCATTCAAAAAAAATATTTAAATACGAAATTGCGTAATTTTTTAAAAATTTTATCGTTTGCATTTCCTACTTAAATAACAACGGAGACATCTTTAAACACTCTATTGGCCAATTTATTACCAACACCCTTCCTAATGACATGATTGACACATAAAATACCCTAATGAAATTCATTTCTAAAACGACTTTGTGAAGCTTTTTCTTAAATTAGGGGTGTCATCTACAATAAATTCGATAATGCGAGACAATCACCTTCTTTTACCGGATTCCAACACGCAATCAACAAAAGTAACCCAAGTAACGATATTTGTGTGCATTCGTGCATCATTATAAATAGCTTAAACTGCAATTACGTACATCAATTTCTAATGGTTTCAATATTGATATTGTCCGGACGTCCTATTCATAAAATCTGTCCATTTTAATGACCTGTAATTGTATACATTTTGTTAATTTTAGTTTAGACTGCGTTAATTAAAAATTGCATAATGGAAAAATGTATAATTTTTGTGTGTTTTGATTGTGTAATTTTCAGTACTGATCCTGATATGCATTTCCTATTGAATCGGCTTGACCCATACGCTATTTTTTTTATCCTAAAATTGTAAACAAACTTTATTATCTGGAAATCCATTGAGTCTTATTCCACTTGTTGGACTGGACACACAATTCATTTATAAAAAAAAAAAAACACATTGTATGGCATCCAGACAACAAACGTTAAATTTTACGACGTGTTTGAAACATCACGCATCAGTTTTTCCGCGAAAAAATTCGCAATTCAGTCCCGTTTACTGTTTGTTTTTCGCTTCAGTTACGTTCGTTTTTGATCGTAAAACTGCGGAAAACGTCGATATTTCGTCGCATTTTCGCAGTTTTATGCGAAATATTTGTGATTTTAAATAATATATTGTGGAACACGTGGCGTCTAGGAAACGGTTTTCGGCTTAGAAGCGATCGCTTTCAAATATTCAGGCGGGTTCGTGCGCCGGAACTGAACAACGAACGAACGAACGAACGAGAACAAAGAGGATACGGCATGAAAGATGGATGCGGTGGGACCAACGAGTGAATCAGAGCTTAAGTTAACTTTGTTTGTATTTCAAAGACGATATTTAACATACATGTAAATTAGTTTCTCCCGTTTCGACGTAATTTCCACTTGAATATTTTAAACGTACCGCCCCCGTTCTTTGACATATTTCCGGACTGCGATTCGTCGCCCGTGTTTCATTTTACAAAATTGCTCTGTTTTATATGAAATTCACTTTGTGCGCCGGAAGCGAATAATCTTTAGTTGAATTCGACTAACATTGAAATAATTTCCTTTCCTCATTAAAAATTTTTTAAACGTGTATATTAAATTAATTAATAATTTTTCTGCAGTTTTAAAAAAAATATTAATTTACAAATTTACATTAACATATACTCGTGTTTAAAATTAGTAATTTGATTTATCTTAAGATTTATTTTAAGTACCACCTCGCGAATATAGATGAAGCATTTTGTATCCTTCGTTTATCGTTTATTATTGTCATCAATCAAATGTTAATTGTTATAGGTTGTTTAAATTGAAGATATATATAAGCGTCACCTATCGGAAGATTTTACACATTAAGAAATATTCTAAGTAACTAAAAACGGTTATTTTTTGTAAAATTTATTATATTTGCGTTAGAAATTGTTGAATTTGAAATTTGATCATAAAATTAAATTCAAAATGAAATTTTCTACTATCAAAATTTTAAATTTTAAGTATTTAAGATTTTCAAGATTGTTCGTTAAAGATTAGTTAATTAACGCTAGTTAATTAACTAATCTTTAACATACTCCAACGCCTAATTAAAAAGCCTTTATCTATTGACACCAGTGGGTGTCCGGAAATTTTTTTCCATTGCTGTATATACATGACATTCTGATACCAGTGCGGGTCCGGAAATTTTTTTCCATCAGTGTATATGCATGAAAAAATGTTTTTCTTTATGAAGTAATAAAACAAGACGTTCAACACATTGTCAAAACGGGTATAAGAAAACGCTCTCAAAAATTGAAAAATAAGCATATCGATCCTTTAAAAAACAGAAAATCTAATTTAACTGTGCGTGAAATATTATTTTTTTCCGTTTTCCAACTTGGTAACCCGACGTTCAACGCATTAAGAAATAAAACATTGTTCAATTTAAAAAATAAAAATTGATTAATTTTCCAAGAAAATGGAAAACTCATAATTTAACTGTACGTAAAATATTAAAAGGCGCTTTTCATCTCATTCGCGTTGCAACTGAAACATTTTCAAAAATGTTTCATTTTTAATTTAAATTTAAAAGAATTATTTATTATTTAACTTTTTTCCATTTTCTCACATAGTAACCCGACGTTCAACGCATTAAGAAATAAATACATCGTTCAATTTAAAAAATAAAAATTGATTAATTTTCCAAGAAAATGGAAAACTCTTAATTTAACTGTACGTAAAATATTAAAAGGCAGTTTTTATATCGTTCACGTTGCAACTAAATCATTATTAAAAATGTCGACGTAAGCATCGAAACATTTCATTTTTAAATTTAATTATAAAAGAATTTTAATTTTTTTTTCCATTTTCCTACAAAACTGTATAGCAGATTCTTTTGTTAATTAAATTTCTGTAAACTACAAATGGTTTATTTTTTTTTTAATGATGTGTATGTTGTGTGAATATATCTATAAAATAAAAACTATTAGAACCAGCAAACATTAAATAAAAATATCTGGTATTGGAGTTAGTGTACTATTTTCCAAACAATTTTAAATAGGTATTCAGTTCATTAATTTCAATTTTCTAAACAATAATTTACTACCGTTTATACAATGTGTTAAAATAAAACATTTTGAAAACGTCACCGTCGAAAACCCCCATTCGTAAAGTTGTGAGCAAAAAAATATAAAAAAAATTCTATTTCAAAAACATTATTACACTTGACGTGTTGAATAGAATTACTCAACCGCCAAATTAGAAACAATGTGTGTGATGACGATTCTTACACGAATTAAGCCAGCACGTACGCAATGAAGTTCCACCGATATTCCCAGATGGCCATCATAGGATTAGTCCGTTTTGCAAACAAGATAAACGTTAGCAATGCACACCTTGACAATAACAAATGCACATAATTTATTACCTTGTATGCCGCCAGGTCCTCCACGAGACAAGCCAGAATTGCCTCCCTTCCGACAGGCACGGTGACATTTGTAATTGGTTCAGTAAATTTCGGATTCTCTGTAACAATAAGCGCATACATTAATTACGTATACAACCGGTCGCATCCTGAAAACGGTCATCGTCGTTAGCAACTCTATTAAATTTGCAACTGAACTGGAATAAAGGAAAAATCAACAATTTGTTGATTAATTAAACTCTGAGGTGTCGAGGCATCGAATTATCGCCGACGTTTAAACAGATTTTAGTAAGGGTCGATGTCGTGCATTCCCGAACCGGAAGTCCTGTAGCGCTTTGTTCGCGTCGCTAATCTGCGTGGATCTGGTTTCGGGACCCCGTGGCGACTCGTTAACACACTCCATTTAATTACTGCATTCGGGAAATGAACCGTCAACCGGGTGGATCAAAAACTCGCCTGCACGCATAATTTATCACCTCTTAATTTTTAAATTCGGTTTAGTCGAGTCGGAGCGGACCGTTTTTAATTTAATAGGCAAGGTTCGGGCACGGTGCCGACCATCAATCATTTAGAACCCGACACTGATTCAATTTCGACGTAATTACGACGATTAAATTCGTTTTTCAGGTGTATAGTGAGTTTGTCACAAAACGAGTTAAAAGTTTAACGCGTTTGATTCCGGTCATCCGGTTTATCTTGTTTTGTTTGTTGACGCGTTGAATTCTGACGGGTATAACTGAATTTGCAACATGAATAAGGTAGTTGCATGACTTTTTTTTATTAGCTTCAAGTTATTTTTGGGCTTCCAACCAATAAAAGATTGTAAAAATGTATTAAGAAATTTGTAATAAGTATTTTTGTATCAAATAAATTTTTCATATGGCATTTTTTCCGAAAATCATCCCAGGACAAAAAAATCTTAAAATAGACTAAGGAATGACCCCCTGAATTTTTGCCGCAAGTTTAGTAAACACTCTGTATAAGAGGTTGTGCATTATATATATATATATAGAAAATTCTTAATTTATTTTGACTTGACCATATGAAAAAATTAACGACGAGAAAGGAAATATCTACTATGTGAGATCGAATAATGCTCTATGTGTTGAAGAAGAGGAAGAAGAAACTTAAATATTTAAACGCAAGTTAAAGAAGAAATAAGGAAAGATACAAAGAATTAACTATATTATTATGTATGTACGATAACAAGGAAAAATAATCAAAGAAGTTAATAGGGAAACATAGATGGAGGAATTTGGAAAAGTGGAAGCGAGTTGTAGATGACAATTTTGCAAAAAAATATTTTGGAGCATTTGGGCGAGATAGTAGCTAAAAGGATAGAGAAGCAAAAAAAGGATAAATAAATAAAGGAAAAGCAAGTAAAAAACCATGGAAATGGTTAACATGAAAGACAATGGAAAACATTAAAATCATTATAAATAATAATAATAATAAAAAAAATATTTTTGTAATACTCGTAAGAAACCTGTAAATACAAGCCAATATAAATCAACCAAAATCCAATTAAACTAAACATATTTTATCTCAACAGAGCTTTGGTTAACGTAAATCGTAAGCTACCGCGGCAGTTGCCAATTGAAATAAATTCATGCCTTCAGGAATGGAAATGGAATGGCTGTTGCAATTAGAAGGCTAAGACTGATATGATTTCAGTCATTCAGTCTTAGCAGTCCAACAGCAACAGCCCTGAAGATGTCCCTTACGACTGTAGAAGAATCGTCGGCAAATAGCTTCCAACAACGAACGCGGTTCCATCCCGGATGCCAAGAGTTTATTTCAAGAGCTTTGGTTGTGTTTGTTGAATTCGTTTAGGTTTGATTAATTTTAGGTTGGTTTAATTTTAAATTGCGTGATATGATTAGGTGGGGAGAGGTTGTTTTCAGATAATTAGGTTAAAATGCAATATTCTGGGCAAAATCCGGCGCCTCCACCAAAATTAAATTCGAAATTTATTCGATTAAATAGCTTCCAACAACGAACGCGGTTCAATCCCGGAAGCTAAGAGTTTATTTCAAGAGCTTTGGTTGTGTTTGTTGAATTCGTTTAGGTTTGATTAATTTTAGGTTGGATTAATTTTAAATTGCGTGATGTGATTAGGTGGGGAGAGGTTGTTTTCAGATAATTAGGTTAAAATGCAATATTCTGGGCAAAACCCGGCGCCTCCACCAAAATTAAATTCGAAATTTATTCGATTAAATAGCTTCCAACAACGAACAAGGTTCAATCCCGGAAGCCAAGAGTTTATTTCAAGACCTTTGGTTGTGTTTGTTGAATTCGTTGAGGTTTGATTAATTTTAGGTTGGATTAATTTTAGGTTGAGATTAATTTTAAATTGCGTGATATGATTAGGTTGGAAGAGGTTGCCTTCAGTTAATTAGGTTGGATTCGGCTCTCATTAGATTCATTTCTTATAGATTCGATTTTTATAGATTGGATTTTTTTTTTCATTTTTTCCTCGCTGCCTTCATGTTCATGTGTAATGTTTCTATTTTTGAGGAAAATCCAACAAAAACTTAATTAAGATTGTTTATCGAAAAGGCAAGAATTGTGAAATGAAATAAATTCTTCATTTCAGAAATGGAACCACATTCGTTGGTAGCTACTATTTGCGACGTTTCATCCATGTCATAAGGGACATCTTCGGAGCTGTTGCAATTGGAAGGCTAAGACTGAAATGATTTCAGTCAATCAGTAAAATCAGTCTTAGCAATCCAACAGCAATAGCCCTGATGATGTCACTTATGAGAGTAGACGAAACGTCGGCAAATAGCTTCCAACACCGACGCGATTCCATCCTGGAAGAAAAGAGCTTTCAAGAGCTTTGGTTGATTTAGTTGAATTTAAGTTTAATTAATTTTAGGTTGGATTAAATTTAGGTTGGATTAAATTTAGGTTGGATTAATTTTAAATTGCCTGATATGATTAGGTTGGAAGAGGTTATCTTTAGTTAATTAGGTTGG
This sequence comes from Lethrus apterus, assembly GCA_018397195.1. NCBI lineage: Eukaryota > Metazoa > Arthropoda > Insecta > Coleoptera > Geotrupidae > Lethrus > Lethrus apterus. The sequence goes on along the minus strand of JAFFZR010014533.1, from coordinate 2,459 downwards.
ATTCGGCTCTCACTAGATTCATTTCTTATAGATTCGATTTTTATAAGTTGGAATCGAGTTTTTTCTCGGTGTTTTCGTTAATCGGATACAGCTTGGTTTTGAAAGCAACATCTCTATTAATAGAGAGATTTTTTATATGTTAACTTTATTTATAAATCAATTCAAAAAAATTACATTTCACATCATGTTTCTATTCACATTTTGAGGAAAATCCAACAAAAACTTAATTAAAATTGTTTATCGAAAAGGCAAGAATTGGTACGTCTTAAATAATTGGTGCAAAAATTGGTCCGAAAAGAATAATAAATGAAGTATAATTCCATCTATAATTATTTCCATTTTATGGATATTTCATATGCATTTTTTGAATCCAATGTGAGATCTTCGCTAAAATAGCAAAAAAAAAAACAGAAAAGTCGATTTTTATAGGTTACAAAGCATATACATAATAATAAATATTATTGAATATTTGATAATAATAATAATAAATAGCGCGCCGTTCAATGCCAATTACTGGATGATATCATAGGAAAATATTCACCTACAAGTACTTACTTTTTCATTATTTTATCAATTAAGGTTTTAAAAGAAACGTAACAAAGTATCAAAAGCTACGTTGACGTTTTGCCGTTAGCTTTCGCAAAGCTCCAACACAAGTTCAGACGACCCATCAATCATCCAGCACGAGACCAATCCGCTTGTCGACGTAATTGCAAGGATTATATTAAATTAACAGATGTTCGAGATTGTCACACGGATGCAAACTTTAATGTAATTCTAACTGCATCAATCTAAATTAAATTCACCACGTGACACATAATTACCATAAAACTTATTCTAGGACGACAGTTTAATATATTTCGCGAAACGGAGCGTGAAATTTACAAACGTCTCGAGAGTACTCGGAGCAGGTGTCGTCTTACAACGGACGTATTAAGTCGACATTAAATAACGTTCAAATAAATAATATTATTATTTGGATCTACAAGCTCAGTGAATCAAAGGTGATTCCGTAACAAACACGCCACATTCGCATTTCCTTGTCCGAAAATCTCACCCACGATACACGCAACAGATTTAACGTTGTTAAAAGCGTATTAGCAGTTGGAAAAGTTAATTTTCTTAAAATTGGTTACGACAAACTTGGATTGTAATCGATTCGAAATAAATACAGAAAAAAAAGCAAACTAAGTAAGAAAACGTTGAAGAAGCCATGAATAATAAAGAGATTCTTATGAATAATTTAAATATAAACTTTGAATTGTGGCGCGATCACCGACTCTAAAATAATTTACCACAGATTAAATCCATTAAATTTTATATTTATTTTACATTTGAACAATGAATGAGAAACGATTTAAATTAAGTCGTTCGGGCTTGTATCGACACGTAAAGTAAATCAACAGGGCCGCAATAAACAGCGTTATTGTAGTCGTTAATAGTTTACGACGGTATGCAAATGTTGAATTTTACAACTTAATTATACGTTCAATATGGGTCGTAATTGCAAGGTAATTTATTAAATATGCAGATGGGGAAATAATATTGAAATCGTAAATTGTCATTTTATTAACCGATTAATATTTATTGCAATTCATGCATAAGTAGAATTTTACAGCCCACCGTTCGATGCGATTTGTTAATTAAATCTTTAATTATAATTCCATTATTATTATCAATGGGGAAAATCCCAAAATTTTATGAACGTGACGATAAGTCCCTATCAATAGTTACGAAATGAGTCGAACAAACACGAAGCTATAAACTTCTATTAACTTTCCTATTAACTTTCCTATTAACTTTATTAGTATTTCCAAGTTTGTCGAAAATATAAAACTTCTCAAAGCGCTCTTTCGTCTTGCCAATTCTCTGTCAATACCGCAAATTAAAATGTTATTTAATTAACGTCCGAGAAAGAGATCTTGTTTACTGAAATATATTAATTTAATACGTTTCGTAATTCGCTTGCGTTGAAACGCGAGGCCGTAAACTCGCCACCAATCCTTTGATTTGATTTTTGTTTGTGTTTATTAAAAATGGGGGAATGTTTCGAGTTTCGAAGCGAGCTTGTTTGTTTTCAGTCTGTCGTCGTAGACGTAGGTCGAGATTATTAAACGTAATTGTCTAACGGTGCCTGTTGTTTATTTTGATTTTTTTTTTATAGACGACGTTGTTTATAAATAAATTGAAAGGAAAATAAATTTTTACGTCATTTGGAAAAAAGGCGATCGTTATTCTTGGTGAAAGAATATCAAATAATAAAATTTTATGAAGAAAGCATATACAGGGTGACTGACGAAAAACCTTTGGCGCTGTATCTTGCTTAGTTTTTATTCGATTTGAACAAATTATACATCAAATGAAATCACTTTACAAACACTTTGATATGGACCAAAGTAATATTTTTTCTTGCGCCCAGTTTTTGACAGATGACAGTCAACTTTCTTTTTTCAAATTGC
>JAFFZR010014532.1:0-10803 GCA_018397195.1 Lethrus apterus | reverse complement strand
ATTACTGTTATTTGCTTTAATTTAGAATGTTTACGATTGTTATTTTTACTAAATTATAACCACTGACGATCTGAAGTAAATGTGTCATTTATTCAAAAAAATTGTTATGTGAGGTACCAATTTTTTTACATCACCGTTTAAGTAGTAAGAAGGTCTATTAAAAACCGAAGAAAAAAGTGGGTGGTTGTCATTTAAAAAAAATTATGATGACGTCATTGTGCAAAAACAAATGACGTCATTCCAAAAATATTAACGTCAGAAGACGGCATTTTAAAAACAAAAATTGACCTGTCCGAGCGATTTTCTTAAAAACATTATAAAACGCTTTTATGAATTTTGTTCCAAACTTTATCACCACACTGTATATCTCTTTACTGGTTGCTGGCTCACGATTACAAGATAAGTATAATTTTAAGCAATTACAATCAAGATTTGAATTTGAAAATTATTTGGAAATTTTCACATCAAAGAAAAAATTCCCATTTATTGCCGATTTATTTAACTTGTTTGCAAACTTTCTTAACAGTATATTCGTTAAATCAAAAAATAATTTTCCAATTTCTATACAGAATCTATGTGAAAGTATACATCAAAAAACAAAAAAACAGCTAATTGAGGCTTCGACGTCCGATCCAGATTTCATCAATATTTATAAAAAAATGTGCTTATTATAACTTGTCAACGAACTGGCCCTTCGCTTTAATTTGTCCTACAATTCCTGCCATATGGAAAGTCAACCAAATATTTCGCATATACAGGCGTCCATTTTAAAACTTTCCACTCTCAATGCCATAAAAATCATTTTTGAACTTTTATGCAAAAAATAGCTAATATATTAGGCGAAAATTACCATTATTTTTTTTAACCCAAATTAAGATTACAAATTAAGATATTACAATTTACATTTCGTGAGGTCAATTAAAGTAAATAAATGTATGTAACGTCGAATAAAATTTTGTGATCAGTTTCTCTTCTCCCATCGCTCATACTAATGACCGACGATTTTGTTTGCGCTCAAAAACAATTTGATTATCCTTCTATATAATTTACCATCACAACATATCCATCGGCTACAAATGCATTGTAACAAGTTTATGAATAATGATGGCTGATAATCCGGCAGTGTTAAGGTTCTTGCCAAATCCTCAAGATGTCACAGTACACATACTAGTGTTTATTATTATTAAATGAGGTCATGCATATTTGTCGAGTTCTATCTGGTAAATATTTTATAAAGCAAATCGTATTTATTCAACTTATCTTATGTCGTAGAGAGGACGTTGCAGCTAATATTATCAAAATATTTGTTAAAAACATATTATTATTAGTACAAAATATTGAAGAATATTAATAAAAAAACGTTGAAAATTGTCGAGAACGTTAATATCTTTTATAAGATATAGCCATTTATTTACCTATTCTAAAATTGGATGAAATTAAATTTTGTAAAGTAACAGAAAAGTCTGTTGAACTGTTTTAAACAGTACATAGAAGAAATAAAAGAACGTAGTAAACGTAACCCGTATTGTTAGTTATCACTCACAGATCTATGTGTTGAGTTACGGCTTGAGCGTTCCGACTATTTTGGAAACTCTTATAACAACGTTTTCAATGGATAATAGGTCCATAATTAGTGATGGGCACAATCGAATGATTTTTACTATCGAATGATTTTACTATCGAATGGTTTTACAATCGAATGATTTTACTATCGAATGATTTTACTATCGAATGATTTTACTATCGAATACTTTTACTATCAAATGATTTTACGAGAGATTTTACTGTTTTATAATCGAGTGATTCATTTGAATATAATACAATTTTCCGACATAATATTTATACAGAAAATCGCTCGGACAGGTCAATTTTTGTTTTTAAAATGCCATCTTCTGACGTTAATCTTTTTAGAATGACGTCATTTGTTTTTGCACAATGACGTCATCATATTTTTTTTAAATGACAACCCCCACTTTTTTCTTCTGTTTTTAATAGACCTTCTTACTACTTAAACGGTGATGTACAAAAATTGGTACCTCACATAACAATTTTTTTGAATAAATGACACATTTACTTCAGATCGTCAGTGGTTATAATTTAGTAAAAATGATAATCGTAAACATTCTAAATTAAAGCAAATAACAGTAATTTATGTATCTAAGACGAAGAGTGAAGCTTTAAGGTGCATTGACCTCATTATCGATTTTTTTAAATGACACCTCTCATTTTTTTCTTTTGCTTTTTATAGACCTCCTTGATGTTTAAGTTGTGATTACCGAATTAATTCTTTACACAAGAACTTTTCTGAAAAAAATTACATTTTTTCTTCAAAAAATTAAAATTTTTGCTTAAAAGAAAAAATTTAAATGTGTCATTTATTCAAAAAAATTGTTATGTAAGTTACCAATTTTTTTACATCACCGTTTAAGTAGTAAGAAAGTCTATTAAAAACAGAAGAAAAAAGTGGGGGTTGTCATTTAAAAAAAATTATGATGACGTCATTGTGCAAAAACAAATGACGTCATTCCAAAAAAATTAACGTCAGAAGCGATTTTCTTAAAAACATTATAGAACGATTTTATGAATTTTGTTCCAAACTTTATCACCACACTGTATATTTATTATATCGCCTACTTCGAATGAAAAATTTCAAATATTGATAACTCTCACTTGTCAAAAACAGTCGAATAATATAAAATAAAATATGTAGAAGTAAAAAGATGCGAATTAAAAGAGTAATTAAGTAATAATTACAAATATTTAATAAAAGCTTTGGCAGTACAAAAGATGTATTTGTCCATTGGTTGTTGGAGTGTCGAAAATCGAAAATCTGTATTCAAATGAACAATTCGATTGTAAAATATCTCGATAGTCTCGATTCTCGATTGTAAAATCATTCGATTGTAAAAATTATTCAGTTTGAATACTATTTTTTATCGACTACTATTTTTATCGACTACTATTTTTATCGACTACTATTTTTATTGACTACTATTTTTTATCAACTACTATTTTTTATCGACTGCTATTTTTATCGACTAATAATTTTAACGACTACTATTTTTTAACGAATACTATTTTCTTAAACTATCGATTGTATCGAGAGATTTTAACTATCGAATTATTCGAATGAATTCATTCGATTGTGCCCATAATGTCCCAGTCGATGAGGAGATTAAGGAACATATAATCATCAGCTTAAGAAGTATGAAATTTTAATTAAAAATGAATGGTAACAGCATAAGCAAGAAACCGCACTGGGCCTAAAACTTAGTCTTGCGGGACCCCAGCACCTACTCTAAAATATGAGGAACGTTCTCTACCAAAATCGACCTGTCAGTTAGGAAAGCTTTGTCCATTTCAGTACGGAGTGCAACGCCTTCAAAAGTGGTGTATACGCAAACAAATAGTCAAGAAAGAAAAGTCAAATTGCTAGTAAGGTATTTTAAAATTGTACTTGAAACACGCAAACTAACAAAAGAAAAACTGAGCGTATTTTTTTGAGACGTCGAAAAATTCACAAAAGCATAGGTACTATAAAGGGCAAGCCCATTTCGTTTTACGATGTATATGAGCTCACCCTGGCCCATGAGAGTAATAACTTCATAACTGTAAATGGAAAAATTGATTGTGCACACACAAACGCGTTTTGTCACTTTGATTGAGCCGTTGCGAAATTGAAAATCTAACTGTGACGATCTAACGCACCACGTGTCTTAAATTTGACGATCGTGTGATTCGCAGATCGTATGATTAAAATAAAATTTTGGCTTGTACAGCAATTTAATTGAAGAAAAAATTATGCATGAGATGCCATTTTGTTAATTGTAAATCCGTTTAAAAAAAGTTAAAAATGTGAATTTAAAATTTTAGAAGAAGACAGTAATAAATTGCAATTTTCAACTTAGGATTAAATTGTTTTTTCAACGAGTTTATTTTTTTATTCTAATTAACTAAATTATTTATTATCATTTGCGACAAATTGAATTTTAAAATATGTTATCATCGTGATGTAAATAAAAATATCTTTAGGAAAATGCCAATTTTTCTACGTCCAAAATACAACTAAACATTTTCATCTAATACTATTATAATTTCTTTTCATTTCCAGACCAGAATTGCTTACATTTCTTCTTTTAAACATTTTTTGCCAGTTTGCCTTCTCCATTAAATTTTTCACCATTTTCCCATTGTGAACATCTCCAGTATATAACAGCAACTTTTCTCTCTGCGTCACTATATTGTTCCACCCGTTTTACAAGTTTTTTTCAATCCTAATCCTTGTAGCGAATGGAAGAGTTTATTATCAGTAAGACAGTCGTGGGCGCAACTTAAAATCCCTCTAAGCTCTGACAAGTTCTTAGAACTTAGGGCATAATGAGAGAAGAAAAATACGAAAAAAAGAAAAAGAAATCAATAAAAAAATTATTGTCTCTTCTGTTTTCAATTGAACCTCAAATTCACATTTACGTTTTATATAAACTCCCTATTTTTTCATCCACCGTATATGGTGGCGATTTGACCAACAACGGCTCGATAAAACATCACTAGAATTTCAGATTTAATATTTTAGACTTAGACAGTTAATTTTTGAAAAAAATACGTGCTCACAAAAATATATACAGGATCGTATTTTCTCGCAAAGGGAAGGTTTGAGTTGCATAGATACCAATTTTAATTTTCTTAGTTATATTTCCACCTCCCTGATATCCCTTTTTTGGATCCCGAAAGAAACATACCCTTCCTTATCAAATTTTGCCGTGTGATGTTGTTCCTCCTAGTATATGCATTTTCCTATTTTATTTTATATATTTATTATTAGCTAATATATTTCATAAGAAATTATAGTTGTTCTGTTATTAAGACTCATATCATCCCATCTTCAAGGTGGATTGGTCCTTCCTGCCCTCTCATAATGCCCGGTAAGATTTTGCTTGGTGTACTATTTTTCTCCATTCTATTCTCTTTGTTATTTGCTTTCTCCACTGTTCTGTCTTCAATTATTCGATGTTTTCTTCCACCTGGTTTTTCCATTTATTTCTTGGTCTTCATTTGGATCTGATCCATTCGGTTATGTCTCTCAGTGCTGACTTCTTTTCTCTTCTAAATATGTATCCATACCATCTCATTCTCATCGATTTACATGTTGTAAGTGTATTTTTTAATGTTTGCGAAATGGTAAGTAATGACTCAGCATTTCCTGCAGTTTTTTTTGTAAATGATATTTTTTTAAATTTTTCGAGTTCATAAACAAAACTAATTTTTCCCAATCTAAAAATGAGAACTAAATTAGCGTAAAATGGGGTCATACACAAAAAAAATTGTCAGTAAAAAAAAACTCCTGTTTATATACCGGGTGTCCCAGCTAAGATGGAAGCTTCAATTGCTCCGTTATTAAGAGTAATTCAATGCTGAAACTTTGTATGCATTGATGGATCAAATTTTTCTATCAACTAAAAATATGTACAAAGATGGCCGACTTCCGATTATACCGGAAGTCGGTATAAACTTTCTTATTTTAAATGCAACACCCTATTTTTTATTATCTTTTTTGATTGTCCATAAAAAATAAACACCAGTTTGTTAAACACATACTTTATCTTAGTGGCACTGTTTATGAGTTATTCGACTTTTTTTGAAAAAAACTGCTCTTGCAGAGTTTTCGAAAATTTGAAGTATCTCCGGAACTAATGTGTGAAGAGAGCTGCGGTTTTCACCATTCGATTTATTAAAATACATTTTATTCCTCATTACAAATTGAAACAATTCGGTTCATTAAAACGTGAAATAAGAACGTTGGAAGTTCAGACTTTTCAATCATGGCTAACGTGATTTTTTTAAATGCAACACTATATTAATTGTGGTTTCATCGGAAAGAAAATCTCATTCCCTTTATTAATACATGTTTCACATTCGTACCAGGCTTATGACTGGCAGTAACTTGTTCTGTTACTGGTATGTTTTTTAAACATGGCAGTAACAGAACAAGTTACTGCCTGATACGAATGTGAGACAAAAATATTTTTTAAATAATGAAATTTCAAACCCAATTTAATATTTCTAAATCATACGCTGAATGTATGAACATTAGTTCTATTGTTGTATTTAATTTTATATCTAATGAAAACAAGTTACTGGCGAAATTATTATTGTGTTGAGGATTTAGACGTCAAGAAATATGATATAAAGAAAAAACGGAAATAACTACAAAAGTACTACTTGTAGATGCCAACATGTATTAATAAAGGTGAAAGGGAATGAGATTTTCTATCCGGTTAAACCACAATTAATATAGTGTTGCATTTAAAAAAATCATGATTGAAAAGTCTGAACTAAATTACTCTTAATAACTGAGCAATTGAAGTTTCCATCTTAGCTGGGACACCCGGTATGTACTATTAATATCGTTGATATAAAATGTTCGTGTGAAATATTATCATATAAGTTGGATTATTTACACTATCTGATCGCATTATCAAAACGATACATTCAATCGTTATGTAAAATGAAATTGTCGCCAAATATTCGCATCGAATGGTAAAACCGATATTCAATAAATCCGGAACCGATTGTTCGTTCGAAGTGAGGCGTGGAGCGAGAGATTCTATTAGATGCATACGCAGCAGCACCGAGTGTATAAACGGATATCAAGTTCGTTTAAGTATGTAAGCAAATATAGTTAATGTTGTGTATTCTGTAATTTATCTGAGTCCGCAATATTAGTTTGCCTAGCACTTAATGAAATCAACACCTTACAACTTGGCAAACAGTAAATGAACAATATAATCCGATCCCTCAAGACTCCCGAGTTCTGTTTACGTAAGTCGAACGTTAGGCAAACACGACGAAATAATCGTCTTAAATAATAATTTTAAAACATTACGCCCCATCGATTATTCATGAGGATTTTAATACGGGTACGTTGAATTTTAGAATATGCTAATACGTAAAGCTAAAAAAGTGTTCCTTCAGCCAGGAAAAAAATCTCATAAAGCGTGCATAAATCACTCGGCAAAACATAAAACACTAATTTAAATTCTTTGTTTATTTTGATAAAGTTTTATGAGAAACAAACTCTGTTTTACAAGATTATTATCATCATTATTTATTAATGTTTTGTCGATGTATTTTAAGGGATTTTAAACAATTTTAATTCGTAGATCTTAGATTGTACAAATAATCAGGCATAAGCTATAAAACTTAGTCATCTCAGCACGAGTTAAAAATATATTCGCGAAGGGCGGCTTTATCAGATCTGTTAGGTATGGCGTTTATCATCGATCCTTTATCCAATGGACTCTTCAATTCTGGGTCGTTTAACTTCATAGCATGTTTCTTGATGGCTCGATTATCCGTGATAACTTTACCGATTTAATGTAATTTTCCACAAATGCAGCCAATTGATAGACATCATTTTTTTTTATAAATATACAGAGTGACCCTCCGAAAACGAAACAGACGCGTTTTCAGGTACTTAGACGCTTTAAAAAAAAAAAAACATTCAGACAGGTCAATTTTCTTTGGAAGGGGGACAAATGTTTTAGCTATTTGTAGCCACCTAGTTGCAACCCTAAAAGGGTGGGGGACGTTCACCATAAAATTTTTAAATGGAAAGTGGTATTTTCAAACCTATTTTTTTTTACAGATGTGTTTGAATTTTTGAATTCTGATCATTACTTCCCGACTTATTGAGCTTTGAATATTCAGACGTTCTTCATTTTTTATGTCATCTTGGAGATTATTTGCTTAAAAAATACTGAAACAGGTGAATTTTCTTTGCAAGGACACATGTTTTGCCCCAAAATTTTGAAACCGAGTTCATACCCATTGTATGTACTCGGTTTGGAACGGAACATTTCGCTTTTTGTTAGTTACGGATCCGGTAAAAAAATTAAAAAGTTTGAATATTCAGTGCTCAATAACTCTGGAAGTATTGATCAGAATTCAAAAATTCAAACACTTCCGTAAAGCCCATCGATTGCTGCTTCAAATGAAAATACCACTTTCCATTTAAAAATTTTATGGTGGGGGCCTTTTAGGGTTGCAACTAGGTGACTACAAATAACTAAAACATTTGATCCCCTTCCAAAGAAAATTGTCCTGTCTCAGCGTTTTTTTAAAAAAAAAAAAAACGTCTAAATACCTGAAAACGCGTCTGTTTCGTTTTCGGTGGGCCACTCTGTATGTGAATATACAAGATTTCCTAGCAAATTTGAACCATAGTTGATGCAAGCCTATGGCAATTTGAGTGAAATTTTTTGAAAAATTGTTGTGGATTTTCTTCTGTCCAATAATGTAAGTTGTTGAAATTGCTTATTCCTTTTCTATTAAATTTGGACTCATCGGTTTACAAAAAGCTCCTCAAAAAAGATATATCTTGTATGTCAGCTTTTAAAATAAAAAAATACTCTTCGTTCGGATCTTTTCTTCTAGTCCTTAGACTAGATGTAGACACCCAGATCAGCAGCTACTCTGCTCGTGCTAATTGTTCGTTCTTCGTGGAATCTTTAGCAGTATCAGGATTAAGCCCAACATGTCCTGATCATTCAGCTTTTTTAACCCTGCCAGTCTCAGAGACGTGAGGAACGCGAAAAATTAAAAAAAAAAACAAAAATTTTGGTATTTTTGTATAATGCATATTTGGCTAAACCAAATGCAAATGAGCTCTACTAACACACAAAGATATACGTTTATGTACCAGTCACCCTGTATACGTAATGAAAATCAAATTGTTAAATCAAATTCTTCCAATAAAATATTGAATTCTTATGGGAATGTGTGTGAAACTCGTTTATTTTATGTCAAAATAATTTATGAATTCTATGGATTTGGTGCAATTATTACAACCTATTTTTAATACAATATTTACTATTTAAATTTTGTACACGTATAAAAGAATTTATTACTACCATTAACACGAAATCCTTTTTTACCCAGTTTGGAAACGAGATCTCTTTATAACAATTATCTTTGGTTTATCTATTAACGAAAGAAGGTAAGATAATCCTTTTCATTCAAGGTGTTATTTGTTCATCCCAGCCAGGACATCTCACTTGTTATAATATCCCCGGTAAGCCTGCGTCTTAGTGCGATCTCTGACGTCATAATTCACGCTTAGTGTCACCTCGCATCCGCCAGGAATGCTCACAGAGCTACCTTAGATATCCTGTATTCGCGCTTTGTTCTATTGTTTATCGTCGAGCTTACACGTGTCACTTCCGCAATTTTATTTATCGTCCCGGATATAGTTTTTTTTTTTATATATCTCGAAGTATAATCTGAGAATTCAGTTAACTTGCTACATTTTTATATGCCAGTTAAGACAATTTCGTTTTGGATTATAATAATGTTTTAAGAAATATCTTAGTGGTTTTGGCCAGAGTTTCAGACAGGAACGCATGGAATGAATCAAACATTTTTCGATTCAATTTCACCCGAAATGAAATCGACAAATTTAATTGAAAACAAAGGACGATCGGCACGATTGGATAGCGTGGGGTGGTCGGATCGACGGGGACAGACAAGGGAGAGGAGATCCAGGCCACCGTGATTTACACTAAAACGAGGCAAGTTGGAATTGGTTTCAGCCAGTGCAATGTCGCGAAGCCAACCGGAAATGACTGGCGGACAGAATCAATCGTACTCTGACGTCACTACCGACTGCCACTACATGCGGACTTTAATGCTATCACAATACAGGAAATTAAAATATACATGCGCGACCACGGGTCACTGAAACTGCACTGCTAATGATTTGTTATACATATTTGATGTTCGACCACTGGTGTTTTCCCTCGAAATGCTAACCAAAATATCGCTTGATACGAAAATTATAGTGCGAGTTTTTTAATAGATGAATGCACATATAAATTCAATGTTATTACGCTTCAATGACTATTTTTCAAAATTAATGTAATGCGTAAACAACACCCAATTTTATTTCCTAAATGAGGCTATATTTCAATATTTTCATAATTTTTCAACAGTAAGAGATCATGAGTATTCAATTTTTGTCGGAATTTTTTTTTTTTTAATGTATGAGCAGTTGTTGCTTGGCAATTAAACGAGACCAATTCTACGAAAAGACTTCAAATTAGCACTGCCAAATTGGCGAAAACCTCGCAGGCTCTACAAGCATTGGGCGCTCATAGAAGCCGTACTGACGACGGGTAACAACCCAGAAACTAACGTTAGTCGAGGATGTCAGTGTTCAATGCAGGTCAAGCTTGTTGTTATATGTTTCGAATAAAAATATTATTACATCATTCTAAATGACATTGCGATTGTCGTAAATCGTATGTGCATTACAAAAGATTTTTTAAAAACTACATCATTTTTAAAATATATATACAGGGTGAGTTTTTTTAGATGTTTAGTATGGGGATCTTGGAAACTAGCGGAGATAGAGAGACGATTAAATGGGGAAAGAATTGCAGTTTTACGAGCTCAATTTAATGATGTTTTTGTTTCTTGGAAAAAATGCATGGATAACTAGATATCTCGAAAAAATCATTTTTTTGTTATTTGTTTCGATGCCTATGGCTCTGTTATTATTGACTTTAGAAAAAATGTATAAAGGAAAAAGTTGTAGCTAATTACGTGCTTAATAATACTGTCTAACCAAATTTTTTATTTAAGTTATAATTTACGAGTTATGACACAAACTTGTGTTTTTTCTAATGGAAACCATAGTCGGCCATGACTTTATAAAAAAGGCCTTTTTTCAACGATTCTATTGATATACCACTCGACCTACTTATTTTTATAAATAAATAAATTATGGCCATTTTTTCTTATAATTTT
>JAFFZR010014530.1:0-10933 GCA_018397195.1 Lethrus apterus | reverse complement strand
TGCGCGTGTGCCGTCTACACTTCACGCACAATGTTCGTTCACTTGTGCTCATTGGCGCTCGTTCGCGTTCCTTCGTTAGGTGTGGATGCACCTTTAGGTATCTTGAATAGCTAATTTCTCGAAAACGAATAGATGGATTTCAAAAATTGATACACCGTTAAAATGCAAATAACGTAAGCTTTTAAATGAGGTATCACTCAACCCCTACTGTAATTTAAGAATTTTAGGGTTGGCATCCCAGCGGTTAGGGGGTTGAAGATATGGCGATCATTTCTTCGCCAAAAGTTGTCCCCCATCGATCTAAAGTTTACGTATTCCAGCGATTTTAAGAAAAAAATTTAGATTCTTAGATATTGAGGGTGTTTCGTTTTACCGGGGACACTCTGTATACAGAAATGCAAAAAAATAAAAAATTTTAATTTAGTATTACCAGATTACTAATTTTACCAAAAATCACTACTTGTTATGACTTCATGAAGAAAAAAAACGGTTTTACATTTTTCAGTTGGACCGAACATGGACCGAGAGTGTGTATTTCCCTCTATTTTCCAAATTTTATGGTTTTCATTTCATCAATAATATTCTTTGACATTGTAATCAATTTCATAGAAAACATTCTAAATGGACTATAAAATATACGTATTTAAAACAATAATATAGACATATTAGACTCGTGTTTATAAAAATATTTTCATTGACAACTTGAATTGAATTGTATTTACTTACGTCTTCATCATGATCGAAAGCATTGAAGACATCATAAGGCAAACAACTGAGCAAATCGATGATAAACCAACTACGAAGATAGTTCATCCTTATGACCTTCGGATCGGAAACAACTTCACCGCCTGGACCCACAAACGTAGTGTGAAAATTTAAAACGATGTCGATGAAAAAAATTACATCGACTATCGAATCGACTACCAGTAACGAAACATCTTCAGAGGTTTTATTCTTGAAAGCAACGTTGTAGGGAACCATTATCGCCGTATAAAAAGTCAAACATAATATGATCCAATCCCATATGGCCTTAAACGCACAATAATGCAGTAAAATATGCGGTGGTGTTTTCGGTGCTTCTTGACGATATTGCGGCATTATATCGGCGCTTAGACTCATCATCTTTTTTCGAAATCAAAATTGATAAAACAAAAATCCAAAAGCAGCATGGAAACAAACACAAGACGAATAACGGGGAAGCTCTCCATAATCGTAATACTGACTTGGGCTAGGTGCGATTGTTTCGTCGTGTCTTTCAAATTTGGCAGATGAGACGAAAACTGTGACACCAGGACGGATCGACTTCTCGTGACGGATCTTGCTAACTTGGCGAATTTAGACAGTCCTATAAACGAAAAAGTTTTACGCTTGCATATCGATCGTTAAGATTTATTGCGATTACCTCCTTTGGTGTCATCTGTCTCGATCGGTTGTTTTAGCGCGGTAATGTCCCGAAAAGTTAGGAGAAAAAGAACCACTAAATCTCTCTCGTTCTTGATGGGGGCGATTTGCAGGAGCAGCCATAATGGAGTTTCTACAAAAAAGAACAAATCTCGTCATTATATTTTTCATATTCAATTGAAGCTCTTTGCACGGAAGAAAATTGTACATATAACTAATTACATACATCATGCATTCAATTAATATGAAAGCTATTAAAATAAGTACTGCTATATATAAAGAAAAAGAAACTAATAATTCATTTCTCAAGGATTTTCTAACAATTTTCTATAAAACTCAATGTTAAAAAATTTAACCCATGATTATTGAAATCACATACCTATTTATACTTGTATAATGAGTTATATTGATATAGGTAATTATCACTTAATATTCCATTTATTGTAAATAACAATTTCATCATAATAACTGAAGCTTTTGTAATTTGTTGCGTTCATTTTGACTTCATTAAAGAGCAGGTATACACAGAGAACTGTGCCACAGAGCACTTCCTGTCATAATTATAATGATGTCTATAAATGAGAACTGGGCCTGTCCATCAATAATCATTATTTGAATCATTTTTATAAAATATTTAACACTAAAAAAATCTTAAGGCGTTAAAAAAAATAAGTTCAGTGTAATCAACGAGCAGTGAAGAAATATT
Source organism: Lethrus apterus (assembly GCA_018397195.1). Lineage (NCBI taxonomy): Eukaryota > Metazoa > Arthropoda > Insecta > Coleoptera > Geotrupidae > Lethrus > Lethrus apterus. The sequence goes on along the minus strand of JAFFZR010014530.1, from coordinate 8,826 downwards.
TTTTTAATTAACGCAAAATAAAACAAATATTTTATATTCCTTTATTCCGGTATTAAAATAGTTAAATCAGTACATAATAACTAAACACAATACAATAGAAACATATTGCATAACATAAACATATAATAGAATCGTTAACATGTTTCACAGAACAAAACGTTATCTGTACAATTTTCTCTCCAATGTGACATTATATTGTGGAATTTATTTACTGAGCCAAAACATGCAGTACATCTACTTCTAAACTATTCAGTACGTTCAAGCTATCATACATAGTGATCGAAACTCGTATGACATTTATGTGCGAGACAGTTTATTTTTTATAAAGGGTGATTCAATTTTTGTTCGGGAAACTTCAGCAAAGTATAACAGCTAAATTAATGAAAAAAGTTTATATAAACATATATCCGAAAACGCCTTGTTTTTAAGATACAGGCTGTTTTATAGAATATTAATTTTATTCGATGAAACCTGTTGTTGAACAAACAAACATCGTTGAGGGCATTTATCATATCTGTCAAACATAATTAGTGTTTTATTGTTTCATCGTTTAAAAAGTACAGCCGTAACTCTTGTGACTGACGATATCTGTTGAGCTTAGGAACGTTTATTAATTGAACATTATTAATTTGCTTTATTAAACTCCTGTATCTCGAAAACAAAGTATTTTTGGATACATGTTTATATGAACTTTTTTCTTTAATTTGACTATTATAATACGTTGCTGAAGTATCGCGAAAAAATTGAATCACCCTGTATATTTAATCTTATAGAGGTGGATACGAGAAATTCTACGCTCTGCGCTAAAAAAATTAGCATTTGTTCCATTTTTTTAAATTTACGTAAAATATTGCAATTAACTCCAAATAATTAAATTCTTTCAATTGTCAATACGTAATTTTATAAATAATCGACACATACGGCCGAATTGCGAATGTTACTCACTAACCGCCGATAGGTGTCGCTGTGCATTTGCTTCAAGCAATATTTATAACTTTTTTTTATTTTATCGTTATAGACGATTAAAACAGTCAGCTAATTAATGTTCTTGAGAAAATGTATTATTTGAATTAAGCGGTTTTTGTATTATGACGCCATCGACATATTTGTTAAGTTGGATCACATTCATTTGTTCGTGTCATCAAACGTTATAAACATAAGACTTAAGACATAATAAATAAAGTATACAAATTACAAATATATACTAAGAATCACTACCGAACTGAGGGATAAAGCGAATGAAATTTTAGTCATCTAAAAGCAAAGAAAGGAAATGCAACGGTGGTACTAAACATAGAAGATTTTTGTGGAAAAGTCTATACTTTATTAGGATCAGAAACATGCTCAGGAATCAAGAAAGTCTCAACGGGAAAAATAGCCAACCAGATAAAAGCCATCATCAAGCGACTTCATTCGCACGGAATGAAAAAAAAAGTTAAGAAAAGCTAACGATCTAGCCTTTGTAGTACGAAATTCACAAGGAACGAGTAGTAACGGCGATGGTCATAGGATCTTGAATCGACAAACTAAAGAGATACCTGGCCAATAAAAGAATCGTTCGAGAATCTCAAAATGTAATAAAAATTCAACATCAAATACAGAACATGTATTAATATAAAATATGACTGCTATGGAAGAAACTGAAACATTGGTTACGATACGGAACATGATTTCGCTAAATAAAGGTATCACCTCATTGTTCTGTGATAGTTTGTACGAGATTCTTTGCCTTTTTTAAATAAAAGCAGTGTTGATAGACAGATCTATTGAACGTCATAATAATTAAGAAATTTCTTTACAAACGTTTGGATAGAATGTCTTTATGAGAAAAGTTTTTTTAACCTCATCTATGAACGCTTTATTAATTTTATTCGCCATTACAGCCAACACAAACTCTTTGTAATTAATTAATCTGTTATAAATGTATTGACAACAAACAAATCTCCTGTAATTTGATTACATTGATAAATGGCAGTCAACTAAAAATAAGCAACAATACAATCTTGCCCGGTGATAATTATTAACAAAAATTACGACAAAATCAATATTTGACGAGGATTCAGTATTTTAAAAATTATTTATTTTAATCTTCTACATCTTGTTGAACGTAAATATATTTTGTTAAAATTTATTTAGAAAATAAATACATAATAAATTTTTTTTACGTTTCATAGAAACGGTTTTCGTTTCGTGATATTTTTTATTTCGAGCCCTACATGTCTTTCAAAAACTATCCCTCTAATTATCTATATATGTAGTAAAATGAAGTAGTTTATTAAGTCACGAATTAATTTTCTAAATATAATTCGAATAATATATTCTATTTAAAATGTAAAATTCTTTTCAGAAAAGTTCACTACATTTCGTAATAATTATGATTAATGATTTAATTATTCCAACGTAGCAAAAGCGCTTTACGTAATTTCATGTTAACATTTCACTGTCTAAATTAGTTTACATGCGAGGATTACAAAATCAACATTCAACTACATTCTAAATAAATAAACTGATTCTTCGAGAATCAATGCTCGAACGTATAATTAATTCTGGTTTAGAGTTAATGTTCATTAGAATTACAGTCTACGATAATTGAAGTAAAGTTCATTCTGAAAAAGCACCTGCAATTAACATCCTCAACTACTAAAGGTCTTTAGTGTATTCAAGTGCATTCATGCAATAACACAACAATTCTTTAAATGATATTAGGGTATTTTGTTTATATAAATATCATGAATAGACTTAAATCAATTCAAAAAGCAATCACTAATAAGGGCATTCATTATATTGAACACCATTTCGGTACCGAGAGTTATTTTATTGTAATATAAGTATCGACTACTACATACGTTCCAACTACTACTACTGCAATTACTTAATTAAACTTTTCTTCATTAGTCCGGTGACTTCCTTCTTAAATGCATCCGCATGGCACGCGTCGAGTATAAAGTTCGTTTATCGTCCTGTTTGCTTGTCTGTGTATGGTTTTCGGTCATTGTCTTGTCTTTGTCGCAATTCGCAATGCAATGCCATCACAATATAATACTATTATCACTAAGATCAATACTAAGATCAATAAACTGTAATACAATATATAGCTTTACAATCTTACAGAATTCAGACGTATAGCTTGGATTTCATAACTAGCCCATCTCATTATTTTACAGACACAAAATTTTCACTTTGCATTGAAACGCAACAATTTTATTCGAAGGTGAGATAAATTACCCAATAACACCTACCTACCATGCAGTCATAAAAAAACCTTAAAGTGGAAAAAGGCGACTATATAAAATGTGAATTAGGGGAAAATTTCGACATCCTTAATATGACAAATGTGCGCAAATCAAGTTACTTATTAGGACGTCAACACTTCCAAAGTTAATTAAAATTAAGTGCTATGAATGATCGCCGTACTAACTCATAATGTGTTATATGAGTCTCTTAAAGGATAAGTATCTATGATTCATTAATAAATTAATTTTATTTTTATCAAACGTTTTGGGAAAAAATACATTTTTATTTTCATTATTATTCTTCGTGAACTAAATATTCTTTAATTACGTGAGCTGGATCATCTCGTAGAAATAATTAGCATTTTCATCTTGAAAATAATTAAGAATATTTTTCTATATGTTAACATGTCTAATTAATTAACTAAAATAGATACACATTGAGATTTACTAGAATAACTGTCATCTATGCAAGTTTATTAATTATTATTCGTAAAATACATCATTTGTCAGAACTTCAACTGAAACTCCAAAGAACACTACCCACCGTAGCATACACTAGGGAATAGAATTTACATTTAAAGTATTCCACATTCATTCAATGATTCAAAGCGCCACGACAATGTCATTATGATGCAAGAGCAGACTTTATAGAATTATTTTAGTTCTATAAATAGAGAATAATAGGATGAGACATGATTACAGTGTCATGGAAAATACTTTAAAATTTCAAATATGTTTTTAATATAAACTAGATAAAGTTGTAAAATTTTGTGAAAATATTTAATATAAGAAAAATTGTTTAATAATTTTATGAAGAACTTTACTTAGGAAAGATGGATCTAAGGATTATTTTCAACACTAACACAGTACATGGTGTATAAGTATAAACTAAAACTTAATATGTTATTTTATAAGAAAAATTTTACTTGAAAATAATAAATATGCTGAGAAATCTCAGTTTTTTGTAATACGTTTTACAATCAAATTTATTAATAAATTAAATTAAATAAATCATTTATTAATAAATTATAAATGATACTCAATTACAACAAGTAATTAATAAATTTATAAATAAATAAAATAAAATTTTATGACATGAGAGTATTTAAGTCAAGTTTGAGTAAATTAGTTTGCTTATTATCAAATAAGTTTTTAAAAATTAGTCTTTGATATGCATGTCTCTTTTCAAAACCAACAGAAAAATCAAAATATTCAGTTGGTTGGTATTCGTTCGACCTAATACATACATAACACACTATTTTTGGTGATACTGTGGTTTTTTATTTTTGACACATTTATTCCTCGAGTAGTTTTTTTAGTTCTTAGCAACTTTATTTTGTCAAAGTTGAGCATTTCTGTTTTTCCAGTCGTTGTCTGCATATTTTGCATCGGAGTTTGGCGTTCGGAAAAGCGCAGGACGCGCTCCTCTGGTTTTAATGTCGGTAATATTTGTGGCCGCCCCTTTGTTTATAATTATAAGATCAATTTGTTTACCGACCTCTCCGTTTGAAGACATGTATGTTGTTTTGTGCATGCGTTAAAAGACAATAAGAAACTGCTAACTCGGAAGAATATAATATGTTAGTTATTATATTTACTCCGTACACTACACATCGTGTCGCGATATTTAATAAAAATTTAAAAAAGCTAAAATCGCTTTGCAAGGACTTAACTCACGTCTCGATGTGGGAAGCAGGTTGAACTAATTACCATTTTTAGTAGCAATAAACTCTAACGGTATTACTCCCGTTTTGTTCCAACATAATATAGGTTGTGTACCAACTACTTAATGTCTTACGTATTTTTTTCTTTTTCTATTATAACTTTCAGATGTTTGATTTTTGTGTCCTCTTGGTGTGTTATTATATGACACATCTAGTTGTTGATAAAATGCCTCTTTTGGTCAGTAGACATTTAGTAGTGAGAGATTGAAAAATTCGAAACCAACAATATAATTACATATATCATATACAGGTGGGCCAACGAAAATAGTTGTTTTCTCGACTTTTTAATCATTTTACAAAAGAATGCTTACACGTCAATTTTTGTTCTAAAGGGGACACTTGATTTAGCTATTTTCTCTCGGGTTACATCAACCCTTTAAGTGGGGGGGAGGGGCTGTCACCCCAATAATTTTAAATAGGAATAGGGGTTAAACGATACGTTTTTTGAAGTCTATAATATTTTTCTTAAAACAATCTGGACTGTTTTCGTTGGCCCACTTGTATGTTTCATCAAGAAAACATACCTAGTAAATATGTAATTAAATATGGAATACTTTCCATATCATCTCCAGGATTAAATACATAAATCAACCAATATATTATCAATAATGTAGAACAAATTTGATAATCAGTAATCAATTACCTACTACAAGAGCTGGAAATCAGGAAACGGGAAACAACTATTGGATGGGGGAGGAGTACCGAGTTTATGGTTTCTGTGAATAAGGAAGGAATGAATGGGAACACCGGAGAGGCATATTTCGAAGCAGGATGGACCAAAAAGGAAAGGAATTCCCATATTCTTTTTAAAAGATGTTTGTACGAAACAGCTAAAAAGTTATTGACGGCAATGAATGAGAAATTCGACGGAGGAAGAGAAATAGAAGAAGTAAATAAAATGTAAATATAAATATATAATGTGCAAATAAAAGTTTTGTTTACAATCAAAACTATACAAAGAAATTACATAAAATTTTACAATATTACATTTAAGCAAAGAAATGTACCCTGGTTTGAATTTTAAAGTAAATTATGTCATCATTTCAAATACCGAGTTTTTCGATAAATTTTTTCAGCTTGTTTCACGTTTTCTTTCACAAGAACGCGATTAACCTTCTAACTATTATTTAATTAAAAAAATCCAATGGAATTTGTAGATAGTAAAGTTGAAAATATTAATATTTGTTTATGTACGTCCAGCTTCAATGTAATATCTATGATAATATACGAAAATAATTGTGGACAAACCTATTTTGTATCGATTGACATTTTGTTAAAGACGTATGAAATACAAACCAGAATAATCCAACATAATATTTATACTATTTTCGAACTAAATTCTACAAATTTCTACGAAACATATTTGTTAAATACTTATGTTAGTATCATTTTATATCAAAGTATGTCTTGTATTCTTGTGCGTTTTACTATTTTCAAGTTATTCAGTTATTTGCAAACGGTTCGTTTACCGCAACTCATTGTGACATTTAAGCCAAAGAACTTCTAAATCTTTATTACCCAGTGAGATTGTCGGACATCTAAAACAGCTTTATAAACTAAACTCACAATGAAATAAATTGTTCTATTACGTGTATCAGTTGCTATGAATTTAAAAATAAGTTTGAATTTTTTTGAAGAATTGATAAATTTCTTATATGATAACCTAAATGATATAAATTAAAAAAATAATTATTATTTAGTTATACTCCTTGTAGTGATTTATTTATTATATTTTTATATTTTATGCATAATTTTATCTTTTAAAAAGTTGGAATTACAGATTACAAGTTAAGCTGGTTCCTACAAAAAATCTTTGCTAAAAAGGTTCTAAATACGTGAATTCGAATCCGCTATAACAACCATTAAGCACATATGTGTATGAACAAATTTATCCGTGCCTTGATAAAAAAAAAATGTGCTGGAAAACTCAAATGTTAAAATTTTCAAACGACCTACAAATAATGAAAATAAAGGTGCACCTCCAAGGAAAAATTGAAACGTACTAAATCAACGACTTGCATCTACATAGCAATTTACAGATATCATAGAATAAAAGTCGAAGTAGAAAATTCAAGCTACATTCTACATACCTTCAGGGGTGCCTGTTAAGAAACAAAATAAATTTAATCAGTGCTTTTAAAATACTCTTTTAAATTCACGAGTTATTTTTTATGTTGTATATTTAAACTTAAGGTGTTGGCGTAATGTCTGTGTAAATTAAATGTAAAATTTTTATTGAACCGTAATACATAAAAAGACCGTAGTTCATTCATAAACTAAAAAATGTGTCAAACAGTTACAAAATTGCTGCAATAACATTTATGCACAAATATTCATGCAACATCGATCTACATGCTACTCTTAACATTTATATTTTCACTAATGCTCTCTATAGAGAATGGTGCAATCTACGTACCTTTGTTCTCTATACAGAGCATGCGCAGTGCGGGCGATCGGGCGAGCAAACACACAGACAGACGTACGTACATTACAAGGGGTTAATATGTTAAAACTAATCTAGCATAACATATATTTTACTAATTGTCTGTCATCTCTTTTGTTTACTCGTTCGCACAATTGTTGCAATTGTATAACAAAAATTATTTATCTTTTGATGCACAAATATAATTAGATTTCCTACATATCGACTTTATGTTCATTTCCAGTTCATTTTTAAATCATTTATTTGATGCAATTATTAAAAATTAAAGTGAATAAGTGAATGTGAAAGAATAAAATTAAAATAATTATCGGAAAATGTTACAATTTCAAAATGGAATTAACATCCCCACAAGAAAGTGATAAGTACTTTTTTCCCTCTTACCACATGTCACAAGTTCTCGAAGAAGTTAACTGGACTGAGAAGGAGGGATTTGGTTGCAGCCAAGACCGTCTTTACAGATGCCTATTTCAGCATATTCTCCAAGGATTAGGGAAACGTAGAAAACCTAATCAGATTAGTCCCCTACTAAGACTTGAACCCTAGACCTTGTGATTACTAGCCTATTGACTAAGCCACTAGGCTAAGATTAAATGTATTTAAAAGAAAATGAATTAGATTAGATGATTTATGTGTAATATATCAAACCAAAAACAATCCAACCCAAGACACGTGAAAAAATTCATTAAGGCCCGGATTCATCAGCGTCAATTAACTATTATAATCTGTATATTTTATTTAACTTTAACTAAAATGCAATTCACCAAACAAGGTTGAAATGTAACTGTAGTTAAATCACACGACTAAAATAATCCCTAGAGTTTTCGTCGGTTAAATATTATATCTACAACTTAACCATAAATATTCTCATGTAATGAAAATTTATTTTTAAGGCAACTTACATGGGCAAAATGACTGAAACTGAAACTTGTTTAATCGGTGGTTAGTAAACTAAAGATTTAACTAGCCTTGGTGAATACGGGCCCAAATGAAATCAAAAAAATAAGTATTATATAAAACGGGACAAGTAAACTGTCAATGTAAACAATATACAGTGTGGTGATAAAGTTTGGAACAAAATTCATAAAAGCGTTTTATAATGTTTTTAAGAAAATCACCCGGACAGGTCAATTTTTGTTTTTGAAATGCCGTCTTCTGACGTTAATTTGTTTGGAATGACGTCATTTGTTTTTACACAATGACGTCATCATAATTTTTTTTAAATGACAACTCCCACTTTTTTCTTCTGTTTTTAATAGACATTCTTACTACATAAACGGTGATGCAAAACAATTGGTACCTTACATAACAATTTTTTTGAATAAATGACACATTTAAATTTTTTCTTTTAAGCAAAAATTTTAATTTTTTGAAGAATAGTTCTTATGTAAATAATTAATTCGGTAATCACCACTTAAACATCAAGGAG
>JAFFZR010014529.1:0-10982 GCA_018397195.1 Lethrus apterus | reverse complement strand
TGCCACCAGTGGGATTTAAATTCATAACAATGCTCTTCAACACCATACTGAGACTGGGCTATTACCCTGAACAATGGAAGGTGGCAAAAATTATCGTTATCCAAAAACCTGTGTACCTCCGGAAGAAGTGTCATCGTATCGTCCACTCAGCCTCTTGCCCGTTGTATCCAAGGTATTTGAGAAATTGCTACTTAAAAGGATGAATCATATCCTATCCCATAATAACTTAATCCCAGACCATCAATTTGGATTCAGGCTGAACCACGCAACCACCGAACAAGTACATAGGGTGGCAGCAAAAAGCAACAGAGATCTGGAAAGTAAGCGATATTGCTCCGCAGCTTTCCTGGACGTATCTAAAGCATTCGATAAAGTATGGCATCCTGACATAAAATAAAGAACTCACTTCCCCATGAATATTATATTCTCCTAAAGTCCTACCTCACTAATCGTCACTTTTACATCAATTGTCAAGATAAAGTATCAGAGCTGTACCCAATAAATTCAGGAGTGCCCCAAGGGAGTGTAATAGGACCCATATTATATCTACTATATACGGCAGATTTGTCAACTACACACCTCTCTTCACATGGCAACAAGAAGCTTACAAATACATCTAAACAAAATCCAAACTTGGTTGAAGAAAGGGCATATCAAAGTAAACGAAAGTAAATCCGTTCACGTCACTTTCACAATGCGCAAGGATACCTGCCCACCCGTCTACCTAAATAACCAAAATCCCACAAGGAGAGGACGCAAAATATCGTGGGATGCACCTCGACAGGCGGTTAACGTGGAGAAAACACATATGGACGAAAAGAAAATACCTTGGACTCAAATTACGAAACATGCACTGGCTTATGGGAAAGAAATCCAAACTCTCACTGGAAAGCAAGGTACTCCTATATAAGGCTATTTTAAAACCAATATGGACTTATGGAGTGCAACTGTGGGGGACAGCGAGCAACTCCAACATAGAAATATTGCAACGTTTCCAGTCCAAGGTACTTAGAACCATCACAGATGCTCCGTGGTATGTCCCAAGTACAGTAATCCACAGTGACCTGCAGATTAAAACAGTCAAGGAGGAGATCACAAAATTCAGTGCAAAATACCAAGACAGACTTAGTGCCCATCCTAATAAACTGGCAGTGAACCTATTGGACAGAAATGGTGAAGAGGTTTAAACCCTCGGACTTAACGGTCAGATTTACCTAGTTTTAAGTTTTAAGTAGTTTAAGTAAGGTTAGGTCAATGTTCCCAAGGAACTGTAGTAGCACAAGCCAGCAAATAGGTCAGATCAACTGGCAGTTAAATATAATGAACTTGAGCCAAAGGGCATAAAGCTCGCATCTTCTGTTTTTTATCTTAGTCATAGTACATAGTACAGATTGTCTAAATGGATAGATTGTAAAACTAAAATAGGAAATAAAAAAAAAATCTATCAATATTTTAGAGCATTTTGTACAACAAAGCAACAATTAGTATAATGTATTAAGTATTTGTGTAGTAATCTTAGTTGACTGAAAATGTACAAAATATACATTTCGAAAACAACACGTCGCCACAGTGATGTCTGTCTACGACTGTTGGGGGCAAGAGTTGTCTGCTATGAAACCGAATCATTTCCGACGTAATTAGCTGACGTCAACGGATCCCGCAGGACTAATTTATTTGTTGTCAACAAGCGCACAGACAAAAAATCGTAGCATAGGTTTACCGTCCATTACGGACAGGGTGAAAATGCGTGCGGCCTTTGAGCGACGCTTTGTGTTCCTTCAGCCCCCATTACGTCGACCGAATAACGAAGCAAAAGCGTCTATCTCTTTGAGCGACTCCGACCTTAACAAGATTACAGAACAATGGATCCACGACACCCCCGTCTTTATTCCAGCATTACGTGTTACAGTCACTTTACATATGCATCAATTAATTTTAATTTCGTGTTTGCTCATTGTCGTTTGGTGCATACCTAACGCGCAAAAAATTCAGAAGCATTTTTATAGTTACTGAATGTATGGGATTTTAATAAAAATGCGGAGTTTCAAATATGTACGTGTAACAGTACAAAAATTAAATTATAACGTTTTTTTTTTTTTAATTGAAGAAACATTTTGTACATTAGGATTATTGCTGGTTGGATATTATTTTTCACCAGTTCAAGTTGTATGTTTATTTTGAAAGCAAAAGAAAAGTTACATTTAAGTCTGAAGTATAATAGTAGAGTGTAGTGCTTTTAACTGAAACAGCGAAGCAATGTTCTTAAGACGCGCACGAACTAAGCATATTTACCAAGAACCCTCTCGAAAACTTTTATCTGTAACATTCCCATCGGACAAAAGGCAAACGAACAAAACGCTCGGGGAGGCGCACGAGGCAAAATAACTCAGTTCGCGAAATTCACTTCTACGCTTGTCCGAAGTAAGTGAAACGAATGGCGGTGCTTTTCGCGTTAATACCGCAGATTGGCCAGTTTTACTTTCCCAAAGTAAAAGTTATCGAGCACGTCGTTTTCTTATTTTCGTTCTTGAATCGATTTTCGCCCAAAGATTTCGGTACCGAGAAACTGAATCACGCTGAACCAAAAGGAAAAGCTATGTATGCGGATGCGGAAAAATTTAATGCTCTTAACCGTCGCATTAAAACTTTATGGCGTTATACGTGTTTATTGCACGATAACTGTAAAAGATGTCCGGAGCTCGGGGACTCGTTGAAAACCGTTATTAGGAGTAAACGCGATGAAACTGGCAATTGGACGTTGATATAATGTGTCCTGAAAAATACAGCCATTCCATCGAACAATTTTTAAATTTCTACTTGAACTTATAATTTTAATGTTGTACTAGAAATTGCAAACTTTTTTTAAATATGATGACATGTTTATTTCTAATTTGCGAGAACGGGTCTCCATCAGGCAGAAGGAAACTTTATATGTATGTCGACGAAAAGGCGAAGTTGGAAGAACGCCCAAACCAGGTAAATCAGTTTAAAATTTTTATTATGTTAACAATTCATGACATTCACTACCTGTAAGTTCATAAAGATAATAGAATTCATTCGTTATTGTGGGTTAGAGAATATGCATTTCATAACTGAAGAACGTCACGGCCTACAAAGTTTATTTTTGTTCAGTTGTGGAATGTGTGGAGAAAGAGTTAAAATTCATTCCTACAGAAAAGAAGACATGAATATTAATCGGACTTGCTTTGGGCTTGGTCTCCACAGGAATTTGCTTTTCTCAAATGGCAGAAGTAGCAGCAGCAATTGATATGCCTATGATGGCCAATAAGACATATCGCAAGTATCGCGAACAAGTTTCTTTAACGGTTATGGATGTGGCTTGGGAAAGTATTGAGGAAGCTGGGCAAGAAGAAACTGCTTTATCAAAGGAAGCCGGTGATGTAGATGTTAATGGAACTTCAACCATCACAGATGGAGCGTGGTGTAAGAGAGCAAGTTCCACATTATTTCTTCAATATTTCACAAATGTTTTCAAACAATTGTTTTTTACGAAGTTATAATCAGTCAAAGAACAAATAAGATTCCGTTGGTATAAGAGACAAATACTATTACATTTGCGCCCGAAAATAAGTCAAATGAGCACAGGTATGGAGGCAGACATTATTGTCGAGGGCTTTAAAGGGAGCACGGAAATGCATGGGTTAAAATACCTTCGAATGCTAGGAGACGATGACAGTTCTATTTACAAAAAACCTTTACAGTAGAGACCCTACAGAAGCACGTTAATTGAGAAGATAGAGTGCAAAAATCATTTGCTCGTAGTTTTTGGAAAAATTACAACTATGTTTATATACAGGTTGTCCCCGGTAAAACGAAACACCCTCAATATCTAAGAATCAAAATTTTTTTCTTAAAATCGCTGAAATACGTAAACTTTAGATCGATGGGGGACAACTTTTGGTGAAGAAATGATCGCCATATCTTCAACCCCCTAGCCGCTGGGATGCCAACCCTAAAATTCTTAAATTACACTAGGGGTTGAGCGACACCTCATTTAAAAGCTTACGTCATTTGCATTTCAACTGTGTATCAATTTTTGAAATCCATCGATTCGTTTTCGAGAAATTAGCGTTTCAAGATACCTAAGGTACAAAACAGAAATGACAAATCAGTTGGAAAAACAGGCAAGATTTATTTGAGAAGTTGTTGGAAATGGCTACTTCCATACAATTATACAAACGTTGCTCAACCCACGACGTCTTTAGAAAATTTACGCGCTGCAGTTGTACCTACAAGAGGGCCGTGCACTGACCAATGAAAATTTTCAAAATGTACGTCGTGGGTTTCAGCAACGTTTGTATAATTGTATGGAAGTTGTGGGAGGTTATTTCCAACAATTTCTCAAATAAATCTTGACTGTTTTGTTTTAGATAATTAAATGATCTCTAAGTTTGATAGTAAATAAAATTCGATAAAAGTGAACGGATAGGGAGGTAAAGGCAAATAACAGACGAAAATACGGAAGTTTGTGAATTTCTACCGAAATAACTCGACAAGTATTGATGCTAGAAAAAAAAGTTTGGAATAAAAAAGTTAGTAAATTCAATTTGTAAGAGAATAGGTTTCTATATATTTTTTGTGTAAAATGATTAGTTCTCGAGATATTCAATTAAACGCGTTACTCGCGATAGCGGCGCCACTGACACTTTAGGAACCCCTCAAATCCGGCATTATACTCAGAATTCACCCATCTAACAAATCATACTATCACCCAAATTACGTTATTTTATGTAGAACGAACTGGTTTTATGTTTCGAAAAACGAAACAGTCAGGCCTGAATTAAGAACAATGGTTGAAAAAATTTGTCGAAGGCTCAGAACATCTTTTACGAAGGGCGTACATTATCGAATAGCCGAAGACAAATCGTTGAAAAAGTACAAGTGTTAAGTGGAATATATCAGGATATACAGGCATCACTGAACACTGTTGTCTTATCAAAAGTTGGCAGTCTAATATGGACACCAACAGTGCAGAACATGTTAATTCCGTAGTTTGCAAATTTGTTAGTGGCAAAAGAGTGAATTTCTCTCTGAAGGATGGCTAGCAAACGCAAGGAATGGCAGCCACGATTTCATATAATGCAAGAGTTACACATTTTGGGCGGATATGTTAAATGAGAAAAACAACGTTGTGTGTAAAAGCAGTTAAATCCCGGCTGTATGATACATTTAGCGGCAACGAGTACACTCGATATGAGCTCGAAAAAGAATCATTAGCACAGGATGGATTAAAAAAAATTGTTTGTCTATTCTTGTGGATAGACAATGATGCCATAATAGAGGTCAAGTGTCGTCTTGAGAGGCCGTCTTAACGAAAAAGATTACCTTTGTGACAATAGAAGATGGAAAATGAAATTCGAACGTTCCCATGATTACTTTTATCAAATTCAGGGTCAGCTGTCGATAACTGGAAGAAATATATCTTATTTTCTTCTTCAAGATGAAGAATTTATATATTTTTCAGATATTTAAGGATGAACAGTTTTTGCAGGAAAATTTGGAATTTGGAATCATTTTATAATAACTGTGATGTGCCAGAATTCTTAGAGAAAAAGATTAGAGATTAGGAATCCACCGCCATAAATTCAATGTGTCAGTAGGTATATGAGATTTTGTTATTACAGGTACATAATGTTTGTTTTTCAGCTCTTTATTCTTAGTGGCATTTTTCGAGACATCTAATATTTTTGGATATTTTTGTATATTATTGGTTTTTCTTTTCCTTTGTAATTACAATTTCTATAATTAAGTAATTGTTAACAATATTTGTGATAAATATTTCTTAAATGATTGATCTGTTGTTATTTCTTTTTATTCTTTCTTGTTTTTATTCCTAAGTATGCAAATGTCAGATTAAAAATAAATATCAAGACTACACAGTTCTAGTTACGCACTTTACTTTCAGACGCTGACGAGCGTCTTGAAGTATCTTTTAGAATTATTGAAGCCCATAATACCTAATACATACATTGCTGCCGCTACGAAATTCGTAGTTTTAACCGGGTTCAAAAAGTCGATAGACGTTACGGCGTACTATACGTATTATACGTAACGATGGGTATTCTTTCAATACATGAAAGCTGCAAATTCCCGACACAAGCATCGGCGGTTTCCAACCCCTTAACGTAGCATCATTGATATCACTATGACAACTGAAAGTTGTTTCTTCTGTGATAGCAACATTGCTACGTTAACACGGTGGTTAAAAAGTTACAGAATAAGACTATTCATTCATATATATTACAATGATTAGTAACTCACATAAACCAAAAATTAAAATAATTGTTGCCAAAAGCTTTCCTTAAAAACTCAAAACGTTTTATTAGAGAGAAACAAGGGAAAAAAGAAAAATGTAAGATACTTTAAGAGAGAAAAAAAGAACATGGCCCTCATTACCCTTAAGTGCTGTAGAAGAGCTTACTAAATATGATGATTGTTCCACAAAACTTGTTTAAAAATTTGTTAAAAAAAATAGTTCCCGACACGTTATGTTCCATTTTCGTTGAGCTTCTGGGAATCTGCGGTATTATGTATTTTGGAAATTTGGTTGACTGTATCTTCGAATTGATTGTTTTTTTGTCTTTATTTATGTACTTCAGTTATAGAAATATTGAGTCCATAGAAGTGCTTGTCCGTTGTATAATTATTTCTTTATCTTTCATTTTAGTTTTTATGATTTTCATTCTTCTCCTTTTGTTTTGAATTTTCATAATAGCCATAATTTTTACCTGCTTTGTGGTCGCTAAGTAGAATGTGATTTGCAAAATTGGACTCATTCTTGTTCGGTTTGAAAGAACTGATGTTCTTTATAAAGTTGCTTGAAGTTCCGGTCAGCTTGTCCTATATACTTCAAGTTACAGTCTGGGCAGGTTAACTTTTCAACGTTTCTGTGTTTTATGCTGTTCCCTCCCATCCTCCTTCTCATTCAACCATATTTTCCACCAAACTCCTGTTCACGGACCAGTGCTCCCACCGCTATTGTTTTTTCACATCTTACTATACTTTTTCTCACATTCTTTCATCCAGTTTCATCCATCTATTTCCTTTCCTTAATTCCACACTTAAACCTCGCAATCATTTTCTGAACATCCGCCTTGTTTGCGTCCTTCAAATCTTCCGGTAGCCCTATATACTGGGTTATTCTGAAATAAGTACAGATAGGTGATAGCGGCCAATAGCCCAACCCCAAATATGCAAAAATTACAGTCCTAGTTGAAGGGTGTGCCAGAAAAGAATATTTTAAGTTACTAATAACGCCGAATTATCATCAATAATGGTTGTTTTGCAACATTTCATGTTATTTCCGCCAAAGGAAATTGATTTTCAACGCGACACATATTGAAATGGACGCAGGACCGTACTTAGAACCGAATGTCCATATAGAAAAAAATGTATTTTTTGAAAATTTAAATGAAGATAGGACAGCCGTTTTTGCGGATTTCGGTTTGGGTTAAGGTCAGCTATCACCTGTTAAAATATCTGTACTTATTTCAGAATGACCCTGTACATTAGGATATTTATTTATTTATTTATTTATTTTTACTTATACTTATACTTGCTATTATACCTACTTTCATTCATTTTCTTCTGCCTTTCCTGCCACTCTACCCATTTAATTCTGTTTATAAAACTTCTTTCTTCCTTCTTTAATCTTTCTACCTCTTTTACACATAATCCGACCGCCTAATGCATAGTTTTTCTTCTCTTCCCATCTTGTTTCTTTTTCCTTCCCCCTTCCCCTCTTTACTTGCAATTCTCATCATTTCGATTAATCACAGGCGATGAAAGTAAAGTAGACCATCCGATTACGTTAACCAGAAAAAAGAATGCAATAAAGGAGGAGTGTGTGTATGTATACAATATGTCCCAGGACGATTACAACAGCCGATATCTCAGAGACGGTAAGTTTGATTTATTTCAAATTCAGGATATCTGTTTGAGCCTTAGGGAAGATCATTTCTATAATATTAAACCGTCATTCCCAATTTCCACGTCTCAGCAACAAATATTGAATTACGAAATTTAAACGGAACATCCTGTATATTTTTCATTATTCGAAAAAACACATTAAAAAAAATCAGTAGTACAATTTTGACAACATTTTGGTTAGAAAAAAGCAGATATAGACACTTATAAATATTCGAAAAGACACCCATGTAATGTATGTTGATAGAAATTGATCGTTCCCATTGTTTTTGCCGTATGTATATGATATAAATAAACTATAAACTAGAGCTATTGACTATGACGATATGAAAACCGTTTATTGTACAAATTATACAACTATTTACATTTGCTCCACTCTTTCCGTGAATAAGGAATGCTATAGAAATATGCATAATTTTACTTGAAAGGACATTCAATATGTATTTAAAACAATTAATCAAATATTACAAAATATATTCAAAAAAAAAAAACTGTAACAATAATAATAATAATAATAAAAAATAATAATATAGCAATAAATAATGTGCTTTTCACACATGACACATATATAAAGATCAAAAACTATGGCAACGATCAATTTCTATCAAAATGCATAACTGATTCCATGGGTCTCTTTTCGAATATTTTTAAGTGTTGATATGAGCCTTTTTCTAACCAAAATGTTATCAAAATTATACTATTGAATTTGTTTTAATGTGTATTTTTGAAAAATGAAAAAATATACAGAGTGTTCAATTTAAATTTCGTAATTCAATATTTGTTGCTGAGAAGTGGAAATTGGGAATGAAGGTTTAATATTACAGAAATGATCTTCCCTAAGGCTCAAACAGACATCCTGAATTTGAAATAAATCAAACTTATTGTCTCTGAGATATCGGCTTTTGTAAACGTCCTGGGACACTCTGTATAATACAGTGCGTCCTTTCGTATCAATTTGCCGGATATTTCGGGCACACACATAAAACTTTATCTGCATTTATTTTCGTAGTAAAGTGACCAGAAGCGCAGAAACTACTTACGATACCCCCGACTGGTCTTTTACGTCGAGATAATATTACATTCGAACAGGGACGGCCGACGGTACCTTTTCTATGTGAACGTGTCGTATCTGAATATTTTCGAAACAGCGGTACCGAAAGAAATTGCGATCCAACTGAAATTTAAAAACTCAGTGCGACCACGTTTAGAGCAATTTTCATTCGCCTAGACCCCGGAACTGCCACACGACGATTATAGTTTATGTGCGCAAACGTCCGAGGCTAATGCAATTTTCTTTATTTACATAATTTCGAATCACACAAAATTCACATTGGATGTGAGACTTTCGAACTGACCCGGAGGAAATTAACGTGAATTACCTTCGATCGATTCTGTATTTATTACGATGTCTTGACCCGATTTGGAGATTTACATCGCCGATTGCCGCATTACACGGGATTCTGTAGGAGAGAACTTTTGGAAGACACTGCTTAAAATAAAAATTTCGACAAGGCGTTGAGATAAACCGGGCACCATAAAAAAAAACGAAGCCAGTTTATTGTTATTTGTTTCGTGCTGATCGGTCCCCTTTTCCGATATAATTTAATTTAATATGCGAACGGTGAGATGCGGTCGCTTGCAAAGAGTGGAACGACTTCCGTTGCGGATATTTTATAACCGTGTGCCGTTGGAAGCTTTACGACTGTCTGTTTGCTCATACTGATTAAGGGTTACAAGTAAATTACGTACTTTTGTTAGAGCAATTATTTTGGTTATGCAAATTACGACTGATGGTTGTAGTGTTTCATATCCACCATTATTATTTTTCATTAACGTTGAACTGTACGAGAATTTTATAAATTTAAATAATTCCCAATCTGATTAAAGCACATAAGACTTATGTATAAAAACAATCATTTTCCTTTTTTAGGATTATCACAGACTGTAACAGCCTACCTGTCTAGTCCACATCAAATCTCAGATCTACAGTTAGTCTGCTTTCTTAAACATCGTTGCCTTGTTTGTTATCACTGTTATTTTCGTTTTCCAATCGTTTTTGATTTCTTACCTTACTATCATTTCTTACATCGAATCGTCCTACCTACTCTTACCAACATCTTCTATACGGAAAAAATTATGCATTAAGGTTTCTGCTTCTGTAAATCTAAATATTAGCCATTTAAAATTTAGAAATAAGCGAATACGCAATCCTTAGCGAAGGATTACAGAGAGTGTATGAGAACAAAGGCAGAGAAATTACAGAGAACTAATTTAAAGGAGCAATGAACATGCTGAAAAATGGGAAATCGGCAAAAGTAGATGACATTAAACTGGAAATATTAAAGAAAATGGGAGAGGAAGCAGAAAGAGTACTATGGAAAATATCAAATAAAATATAGACGGAGAAGAGGATACTAAAAATCACATTGCATAAACGAGGAGATAGAATGATGTGTGATGTGTGAGAATTAGCGGTATATTTTTGTTATGCACGACGAGTAAAATATATGGGAGTATATTGGAAAGAACACTTAGAGAACTAATAGAGCCGACAATAGAGGACGCAGAGGCAGGTTTCACAAAGGGAAGAAACACAAATATATGAGTTTTTACTTGAGGCAGATAACTGATTATAAGAAAAGGAGAGAAGGGTGTTTACTAAACATGCGGCAAAAATTCTGGGTGTTATTCCTATTTTAAGATTTGTTATCCTATGATGATTCGGAAAGACGCTTTATTTCGAAGATACAGGGCTATAATAGTTCGAAAGCACCATTAGTTTAACTGTAGATTTCATACTGCATTTCATATTGTAGATTACATTTCCACTGTTACGTTTCATTTTCTGTATTTGAATAATAATAATAATAATAATAATAATAATATTGTTTATTACCTTTTTGAATTCTTTACAGAACATAGGCTCGTCAATTTACATAAATATAAACACTATATAAAACTAATTAAAAAATTCATTTATCGAGTACAATGGCTTATTAATAAAATACACTTTCAGTGTTTTACGAAAATTTGCA
>JAFFZR010014527.1:0-11272 GCA_018397195.1 Lethrus apterus | reverse complement strand
TTATTAGAAATAAAACCAGAAAACAAGTGCACATAATCCACACACCACAAGACACAACGGAATGAAAAATAAAATTGAAAATATAAAATATAATTTTTACTTGTAAACACTACAGCTGATTTGCAAAATTAAACAATCTAATCTAAACTATTTAATAATTTTTGTGTTACACACTTTATGTATTTGTATAAACGAGACCTATTCATTGGGTAGTAGACGTAAAACATAAACAATCGCTTTATATTGCCGACACCGCCGCTTCTCGAATATTCTCGATGGTGCCATACTCTTTGTTGTTTGTTTATCTTCAAAAAAAATTTCTTGTAATTAATTAATATTATTTTAAGTTAGATTTATATTGTGCATAAATTCAATTTTTATCAACTAATGTAATACCAAAATACCGGTATTTTTACATAAATACCGGTTTTTAATCGTCCGGGATTCCGGTATTCGGGATCCCGGAATCCCGGTATTGTAAGCCCTAACTGCGACACACAAGCTGAATATGTAAATAATAACACAGTTTCCATATTAAACATAAACTACAAGTAATATTGTCAATGTCAAAATCATCAACAAAACGTCAAAAGTGGTAAATGACAAATTAGGACGAAATTATATTTGATTTTAAAGTCAAGCTGAACGAGATAAGCAAGCGTTCTGTACGGCAAACAATTCTAATAGCTGACGTCAGAGATGAACATATGCAAGACTAACCATCTTAAAACGCTCTACAGATTGAGATTCTCGACTTTTTCTCGACATGCATTAGCATACAAAATGGTTTTAAATGTCACCAAATTTAAATTCGTTCAATATGTAAGTAAACGATGGTCCTTAAAAGGTTCCGTAATATCGCACACATTGGGCATCGATCATATAAGAGACCCTAAACTTAATAAGGGATTGGCTTTTACTATAGAAGAACGTCAGGCTTTAGGTATTCATGGTTTGATCCCAGCCCGCATCAAGACCCAACGTGAACAAGTGGAGCTGTGTTTGAGTTCGGTGTTAAATTTTAATAAACGGCTGAATCAATACATCTACCTGAGCCGATTGTTAAGTCGCAACCAGAAATTGTTCTTTCGGCTCTTATCGGAAAATATCGAGAAGTTGGTTCCAATCGTGTATACACCCACCGTTGGACTAGCTTGTCAGAAGTTTGGGCTCCTGTATAATAAACCCAGGGGATTGTTTCTGACCATCAATGATAAGGGGCACTGTTACGAAGTACTCCAAAATTGGCCGGAAAATTACGTCAGGATCATCGTTGTTACGGACGGCGAACGAGTATTGGGACTAGGAGATCTTGGCGCCTCAGGAATGCTCATACCGGTAGGAAAGTCGACGCTGTACACGGTCTTTGCAGGGATTAAACCACAGCTTTGTTTGCCGATCATGTTAGATGTCGGTACCAATAATGACGAATTATTGGAAGATCCAATCTATCTGGGTCTAAGACAGAGGCGAGTAACCGGCCATGTCTACGATGAATTCATTGATGAGTTCATGGAGGCCATCGTCAGACGCTATGGACAGAACACTTTTGTCCACTTTGAAGATTTCGCCGGTCACAATGCTTTTCGTCTACTTAAAAAATACCAAAGACGATATTGTATGTTTAACGACGATATTCAAGGTACCGGAAGCGTTGCCCTTGCCGGACTTTTAGTCTCCGAACGAATAACTGGAATGAAGCTCACCGATCACAGGATTTTATGTTTCGGGGCTGGTCAGGCTGCAAGAGGAATAGCAGATTTATGCGTCAAAGCCATGAAAATCGAAGGTTTATCGACCAAAGATGCCACCCATAAAATTTGGATGGTCGATGTCGAAGGACTCGTAGAGGATAGTCGTACCGATCTCGACGAACATATGTCTATATATGCAAAGAACCACCCGCCGGAGAGTGATTTACTAAAACTCGTACGAGAAATCAAACCATCGGTACTTATCGGTGCATCGGGTATAGGCGGCTCATTCAAACCGGATATCCTGCAAACTATGGCTTCGTTAAACGACCGACCGATAATCTTCGCGCTCAGCAATCCGACGGACAAAGCCGAATGCACAGCCGAAGAGGCTTATATGCACACCGACGGGCGCGTCATTTTTGCCAGCGGTTCTCCATTCGATCCGGTCAGTTATAAAGGAGAAACATACAGGATCGGACAGGGAAACACCGCCTGGGTGTATCCAGCTATAGGATTAAGTGCCATATTCTTCGAAATGCACCACATTCCGGAAGAGGTATTATTGGTCGCAGCGCACACGCTCGCCGAAAACGTAACTGACGAAGATTTGAGCAAAGGAAGTATTTACCCGGCACTGACGTCAAGCAAAGAGATTGCTATCAAGATAGCGAATGCCATCTGTCAGTACGCTTACGAAAAAGGTCTGGCTTCAGTATATCCCGAACCGAAGGATAAGATATCTTACATCAAGTCGAATTTATACGATTACAATTATGAGAATTCTCTGGTAACCAAGTGGAGTTGGCCCGTCGAAAAAAGAATGAGATCTAGAGCTTGATCGGATTTGTTAAAATAAATTAAATAAAATTGTAATTATTATTAATAGAATACGATATGCGGTTACATAAAGCATTCTCATGTAAATTCTCGAATATAAATTAAACACGTAACCATGCTTTATAATAACATTTAATAAGACTTTTACTAAATGAATAACGATCGGATTTTTACAGAAGGAATGGGACACAAAAAAGAAAATTTACGTGGCAAAATTTTGTCATATTGCATTTAATCAGAATTCATTTACCTTTAACGTAATGTGAGATACAGTTTACGAAGTATTTAAGGGATCTGTTTGAAAACTGTCAGTTTCTCCGTAAATTGAGGTCCTTTGACGATTTGAATTCTCTTTAAAGAAGCAAGCAAGATGGAATGGTCTGCAGTTGAGAAAACGTTCAATTCGTCAAAGATTTTAATTTTAATTTTTTATTTTGTCGTAGAAACCTTATTGAACATATAAATAACTTTCATGAATATAAAATCTCCATGTAAGGAAAGAATTAGATAGAAGCATAAAGAGAAAAGCAATGAAAAATCAAAAACAAAATTGAAGAACAAAACATGGAAAGAAAATATAAAAAGTGAGTAAAATTTCTAGAAAATATGAGATGGTTACAACTCTAAGAAGATGCCAAGAATTTTATCAGAATTGGAAAATCACAATTTTTTAAATATTGTGGCATATTTTTCAATTCTGTGAATTATTAAGATTTCGACCGCACAGAATTTTGTAATCTGAACACATTTGATTGCTTCAACCTCGACCAACCAAAGTAAATCCAATACTAAGACCTTAAAGGAAATTATCCACGAAACATAAAACATTGCATGCAAATGCCAACAAAAAATCGCCTTACCTGTCTGTCATAATATAAATTAAAAATAACAGCTGTGCTGATGATGGCTAAAGCTCAAAACCGCACAATTTTCATATAAATGTAAAGCATATTGATATAAATTATATAGATGTATGTACCAATTTATCTTTGATTTTTTTTACAAAATATAAACATTGCCAACGACATAAATTTACAATTTTAATCCATTTAACCAATAATACATAAACATCACACGTAAAAAATCCAATAAATTCCCCATATTTTATATGGGATCACGTTGTTACTGTAATAAATCAGATTTTATAGATAACCACATATTTTGGATTCAGCCACTTCAGTCGCTAAAACAGATAACATTCGCCGATAATTCCAGTCTCCCGTTGTTATTTTTCGATAACAAATATTTATTATTACGTCAGGACATAACTATTCGTCCTATATGTCAATTTTACGACGTAAATGATAGGAAATTACAAAGCTCTCATTTCTAACGTTGCACATTTATTTTTATTTTATTTTTGGCGCGATAACGCATTTACGATATGTGGATTTGGGAAGTCCACTAACTATACTTTAAGGAAGACATAAATGTCACAAGAATTTATAAATAGATACTTTTTTTCGTGAAATTTAATTAAAATCTTGGTCTCAAAAGTATTTATAAATGGAAGGACTTTGAATAAAAAATTGCATAAACCACCGTTATTAACGTAAAAGATTAAAAAAAAATCTTAGCGAATAGCGAAAATTATAGAGAAAATCCCTTGCAATTTAACACAAACCATAGTTATTAACTCTCGCAGTGAAGATAAATATAGCGATACAATTCGTGAAGAGATTTCAGGTTAAAGTTCACCGAAGGCGTCAAAATCGTTTTCTGTCGATCTTTTTGAAACGGTTTGCGTGTTTTAAACTCCGGTTTGCGTTCACTGGTTCGTACGTATCGTGTAATAATTAATTTATTGCTGCTACTCGCATTACGATCGCACGTGTGTATCGCAGATAATGCATATTAATTATGCAACTAACTGGTATTGATTGGTTTGTTGTAGGCTTGTAAAACAGTCCACAGCGAATTCATTTGCATTTCATGGAAAGGGTTGTTATTCGGGTCATTTACGTTTCCCAGGCTTGATTTTTACCTGATGAGAACGACGAGTATAAATAAAGTAATAATTATAACAAAGAATACAATATGCATTAACATGTTTTACTAAGAAGTTAAATTTGTATGGACTAGGAA
Organism: Lethrus apterus; assembly: GCA_018397195.1. Taxonomy (NCBI): domain Eukaryota; kingdom Metazoa; phylum Arthropoda; class Insecta; order Coleoptera; family Geotrupidae; genus Lethrus; species Lethrus apterus. The sequence goes on along the minus strand of JAFFZR010014527.1, from coordinate 6,653 downwards.
TATAATTTGTAATAAAATTTTAAAATCGACACAATACAACGACTGAATTTCCCAAGCCTCGTAAACCTCGTAAACAAGTTACACGAAGCTTTAAAGAGGCTTAAATCCTTATAGGAAGCATTAAGCCCACGCCTCTTCACAGATTCATCCATCCAAACAAATAAGTCATCGTACGGGATACAATGTGCTTGTTGTATTATCCGACCGTTTTGTTTACAAATTTAAATAATTTATTTTATGCAGATTGATTACATAAATTTATGTAATACGCCGGCGAGGCGTAAATTACGATTATGCGCTCGGACGTAATACATTACGGGCATTATGTATGTTGAGGTGTAAAATTATGTAGGTTCATTAGACCAGATGTCCAGTCAGAAACGTCGGTTAAAGGAGCAATGATTAACCGAAATAAATTGGTTAATGTCAAAACGTCAACGTAAATAATTTTGGTTTTGCGTGACAGTATCGTCGGTGTGATCACGGACGAGAAAGAAATTATGAAACACGGCGGAGTGTAATTATCTCGAATGTATAATCCTTTGTCAGAGTCTGAGATTTTTGAACAATTTTATTCAATAAAACCTTTATTTGTTGTCGTTTATGTTTTATGTATTTATTCAACACTTCAAATTGGAAGGGGGGGGAAATCATGGATATTTTTTTATTCGTAATTTTTAAATCAATATTTGGGTTGAGCTGGATAATCCATTTTAATGGTGTAATGGAGGTAACTACTTATTCAAATGAAAAACAAATGATATTAAAAGCCTCAACATACTAAGAAAAATAAAAAACGAACGATTTTAATAAGTAAAGACGAAAATGCAATTTTCTCAATTTTTTCCTTTTATATTAAAAACATAAAAAAAGCTTTGATATGAAAAATCTCCAGGATTTTATGAAGAAAATTACAGGAAAACAAAAATACGATTTTAACGACACGATTTAAAAACAGACATGAAATAGGCCCTAAATAAAGTTTTTTCTTAAAAGAAGATACATAAAAATATATTTTTAAAATAGACTTCGGGATTACATAAGCTTGTAAGCGAAAACAGTACATTACAAAATAAATAAACAGAAATAAAAAATTTGAAAAATGTTATAAAAATTTAGGGGAAAAATCTTTTCTTTCCAAAAAATTTCGAATTTAATGTTTATACTGTTTGATTTTACTCTTCCTCTAGCCTAAACACACTTTCTTTAATGTTTAGTTTTATCAAATATATTTTTTGTCATTTTCATAGATTTATGTAGTTTGTATGATACTATTCAAGAAAACCTAGAAACACATATTTTGATAAATATTGTGATAAAGAAAAATTCTTGAAAGCTCCAACCTAAAAAACTTTTCAATGGCAAAATTTCATGAAAGCTCCAAGTCAATAAAAAATATTTTTTTCCCTAAACACAACATATTTAAAATACAGAAAAAAAATCAAATTTTTACCAATAAATAATTGGATATGGTTCAGCTAAACCCAATAAAACGTTGTTTTTCATTAAATAATTAGGATTGAGGTCCAAACTATCATGGCAATTTTTGGAAATCAAAAAATTTTCATTAATTGAAGATTGGGTTGGACCTTTGAGAGAAAATTACATGAAAGCTCCGGGTCAGTAAAAAATAGTTTTTTCTCTAAATACAGTTTATAGAGGACGAGGGACAAAATCACGATATCTCCATTTATATTTAAAATACAGAAAAAAAATATTTTTTTGTTTTTCAATAAATAATTGGGTTTGAGCTATGGTTTGAAAGCTCCAACTCATCTCAAAAATCAATTAAGGGAAAGAACCTGAAAGTTTTTTTTTTTACGTTGAATTAAACAAGGTCGCTCAACAAGTCAGCGGCGAATGATATCTCCTTTATTATTTAAAATAGACAAAAACCTAGAAAACTTATACGATTGGGTTCAGTAAGAGCTTCTTCTTTAAAAGTTTTAACCTATTATGCATTGTTTGGAAACCCAGATTTTTCAATAGTACATTGTATTGGTGTTTTCGAAAAAAACCTCAAAGCTTCAACCTACCGTGAATATTGGGAAATCTCGACTTGGATCATTCAGTAAAATTTATTAAAAGCTTTAACTTTTCAGTTGTTTGAAAATAAGTTTTTAATGAATTCTTGCGTTGGGATTTTCAGGAACAATTCATTAAAAGTTCCAGCTTTTCGTGGATTCTTTGGACAATTTTTCAATAAACGATTGGATTTGAAGCTTTCAGGAAAAATTTTTAAAAGGTTTAAGTAAACTAAATCGCGAAGCGTTTGGAAATTTGCAGTAAATGATTAAATTTAAGTGATATTCAATGGTACATTGTGTTGATATTTTCGGTAAAAAAACCTCAAAAGCTTCAACCTATCATGAATGTTGGGAAATCTCGAATGACTTGTAGCATTCAATGAAATTTGTTAAAAGCTTTAACTTTTCCGTTGTTTGAAAATAAGTTTTTAATTAATTTTTGGGTTGGAATTTTCACAAAAAAATCGTTAAAAGCTCCAGGTTTTCGTGGATTGTTTGGATAATTTTTCAATAAACGATTGCATTTTAAGCTTTCAGGAAAAAATTTTAAAAGCTTTAATTAAACTAAATCGCGGAGCGTTTGGAAATTTGCAGTAAATGATTGAATTTAAGTGATATTCAATGGTACATTGTGTTGATGTTTTCGATAAAAAAAACCTCAAAAGCTTCATTCAACCTATCATGAATGTTGGGAAATCTCGAATGACTTGTACCATTCAGTGAAATTTGTTAAAAGCTTTAACTTTTCCGTTGTTTGAAAATAAGTTTTTAATTAATTTTTGGGTTGGAATTTTCACGAAAAAATCGTTAAAAGCTGGATAATTTTTCAATAAACGATTGGATTTTAAGCTTTCAGGAAAAAATTTGAAAAGCTTTAATTGAACTAAATCGCGGAGCGTTTGGAAATTTGCAGTAAATGATCGAATTTTAGTGATCTTCAATACATTTATGTTCGTTTTTCGAGAAAAAAACTCAAACTTTTCTGTTGTTTGAAAATAAGATTTTAATGAACTTTTGGGTTGGGATTTTCAACAAAAAATCATTCAGTTTTTCCTGGATCGTTTAGATAATTTTTCAATGAACGATTGGATTGAAGCTTTCAAGAAAAAACCCTTAAAAACTTTAATTAAACTGAATCGTTAAGCATTTGGAAATTTGCAGTAAAATTGTAGTAAATTTGCAGTAAAATTTAAGTGATTTTTTTATAAAAAAAATAAATATTAATTACATTAGGGCGTCCTAAAAAGAAGTGAGCTAAAAAGGCGGTAAAAAATGGACGAATTAAAAGTCCTGTATTCCGACTTAAAAATTGTTCTACTTAGTATATATTACTTTATATATTGTTTATTGTTCTAAATTATTGTTACTTTCTTTATTTTGAGAAAGATTACAAAGCAAAATAATTTGAAAAATCATTCCCATTAATTCAAGCCGTGAAAGGTGCATAATCTAAGCAAGGAAATTACAACAGGCATTTTTTACCGAATTTCAAATCGTAATTGACGTCGAACTGTGTTCAGTCGTATACGACTTGGAATGATGGTGCCATTTCTATGTGTTCATATCGAAAGCGGTCACATAGTAATAATCAGAAACATGACTTGCAATCGTTTCAGTAAGTTTTCCTTTTTCAACACGTATTGTGTGTGTTTATACCGTTTATTAAATCTGCAACGTTTCTTACGACGATAGAATTTCATGCATATAAATTTTGTTTGTTAATATATTACGATTGTTAACGTTATTACTTTATTAATGACTTGGAACGAATTTACTTGTTCCAGTTTACCAACGGATTAACGTAATGCACATTAAAAAAGATTAAATTGATTAAATGTGTATTATTGGCCGTGGTTTAAATGGAAATATAAACAGACAATTTGATTTTAGTTAATAAGTGCTAAATATCCTGTAACTTTATGAGGAGCTAAATACTCGTTCTATCAACATTTCTTTATTCTGCCCATTTCCTCTAATTCCAAGCAGAATACAGTTGGCTAGATTATAAACACAAAGTCAAAAGAGGAACGAAATACTTACTGCTTTCGTAACTTAAATCAAGTTTAATTACTTTGACTCCATGTATGGTGCGGAAGTTTAGGAGGGATTTATATGGCTGAAGAGGCATCTCCAAAGGTGGTCAAAAAGAACGCTAAGGTTGGAGAAATCAACGCCAGAATTCATAGTCTTAAATGAATGAGGTGAGAGGGAGGAGTAGATAGAACTGGACCAGACCAGCGCTAGACGAAATAATAAAAAAGGGTTGAACATAGCTCTGTCAAGATGGAAACGGAAAAGACTGGAAATGTGTCTTTTGTTGTAATGTGCGTATTGAACATTTATTTCATAGAAAATAGTTCTCCAACAAAATAGATTTATTTCGAAACATTTGTGTTCCCAAAAATTCCCAATAAAGCCCTAAATATCATGTTATAACTTTTGACAAATTAAGTTTCTTGTGGTATTAGCAGAGTGTTTCGAAATACAGAAAATACTGTTTTGTGTGTCTGAGCGCACATTAATATGTTGTAATATGTCATCGGCGTTTATTTAATCAAATTATCTTTCCTACCAACAAACCATAAAAACATAAACGCGAACATAAATCTCATATATGTTTTCCGCACCTAATTTACCAAACTGGATGGCGTCTTAACAAACATGAAAAATTCTCCCCTCGAACTACTTATCTTTGATAAATTTGTAGTGCACTAGTGGCATATGATAAACATCCCTGGCGGCGACAGCCCGATACTAACAAAGGAGCGATGATTGATGCAGAATCAATTTGAAAGGGTGCGCGAAGGAGATAGATGATGTATCACGGGCGAAAGTGTGTCGTCGGTATTGTCGGTGCGACTTGACGGAGTGTCGAGTTTTGCGATCCATTCAGATTAGGCGTCCAAGTGTGTCGAAGCGTTCAAGAATGAAAATGTCTTTCGTTGAAAGTCCGCGATAAAACAGAAACAAAGAAAACGCGAGCGATGTTTCCCTTCGAAGAACAAAAAGTTTCTCTTCTTTAATGTTCGGTTTATGTTAATAAATCATCGTTTATTTGCATAATGATTTCTTAATTTTTTTTGACATGAAGTAGGTTTTTCTTCTTTCAGTGTCACCATTAATACTTAGACGCATTTAAATAACTTTTTTTGACGCAGGGGTGGATAGAAAAATCTATAAATACGCATCAAAAACAGAATAAAAATAATTTTTGTTGCAAGTGTCTGCAATTTATGACTAATGATGCCAATATAGAACGGCACATTTAGCTCGAGTATGTATTTCGATGTTCACTTACAGAAAAATTCCGAGTATTTTTTATCTAAACATGTCAATGTCGTTATTTAACTTTGTGGGGAATGGCGCTAAGTAAAAATGACGCCCGACGACAACATACGACAAGCAATAAGAGTAAACTTAAGGTTAACATACACTTTTTAACGTAAACCAACATATTTGTTTGTAAACACTTTTCTCCTTCATTTAAGGTTACATTTATTTATAAATATTATTTTTGGCAAATATTGTAATTAGATATTTCATTTTTTTAACCTTTACACATTTACAATGAAAATGTTAGTTTATTTTATTGACACACGCTCATCGTTGTAAACAAGAATAAAACCAAAAGGACTTACAAAAGTTGTAATTTTAAGTCTATTTGTTACGGAGATTTTTATCAGTGAACTCTCGACCAAGGAGGTTGCGGAAATGTCCGCTAACAATCGGTGACATCCAGGGAGAAAACTTCTTTAATTTTTAACGAATCTTTTTGGCTGTGCCATCGATTTTTAGCCAACTTTTCGTTCTCGAGGTTATTCAAGGATGTACACGATTCGACGTTTTTTGCGGAACGAATTTCATTGCACTAACTGTGTTTCGTTTAACAAGTTCGAATGAAAATCCCACGTTGGTGATAAAATTTAATTTTGTACATTATTTTGATTGCTTTCCTTAATGAAGGAATTCGTCCTTTTGCGAAATGCAATTTTAAAAGATGCCTTTTTTCGTACGTTATTATTGGTTAAAGTGGAGCGGTTACATTAATTTTAATCCCGTTTGGTATTTTTGAACTTGAAAGATAAAATATAAAGATTTAGTAAACGTAACGTATAATTTTCTAATTACAGGACGATCAATGCTCTTAAATGTTAATTTATTTGTGCAACAACTCTGTTCACATCTGATGTGTAAAATTAATAATACATTTGCCTCTCATTTACATATAAATGGCCATAATCATTAACAATTTCGAATTTTGTATGTTTTTGTTTTTGTTCACGGAAAGTTGATTTAATTGATTTTATCTTATATTTGGAATGAATGTAAAAGTGTAGAAAAAAAATTCTTTTTGTTAAATTAGTTTAGTTTTCGTTACTTTTATTGCTTAAATGGCACGTCCAGAAATCTCTGGTATACAAATTATTAAATTATTAAATTAAGGATTATTAGTGTCAAATTCTTGGTTGATAGAATACTTATCTTTTTTTTTTTTTTTCTTTTCTTGAGCGTGCAACCAATTAAATTATTTTTATTTTTTTTTTTTTTTACGAAACACATTTTTATATTTATTATATTTGGTGTGTTGTAATAAATATATTTTATTGCACAACTTGCGTTTTAATT
>JAFFZR010014525.1:0-11317 GCA_018397195.1 Lethrus apterus | reverse complement strand
TGAAACAAACATACGAATTATACTGTATAATATTATTGATGAATGTTGCCGATAGATCTGTGTATTGAGAATTAAAATTGCAACGGTATGGTGAACGTAATCAAGATAAATTCACTGAACGCAAACGAATCAGAATTATCGTTAAACGCACATCAGAACCGTACATTCCGTTTCAACAGAAAGACGCCGATTTCTAAACGCTGTTTGGCCGTTCAACGTCATATTAAATGTAAAATGATTTAATATGATTATGTCGTTCCAAATGAAAATATGAAACATGTTAGAATGTAATGCAATCACACAATTGCATAATTTTAAACGAATATAATTCGATTTATTTTCCCATTTTTTAAAACATATAATGTACAATAATTATCGAAGACATTGTCCTTGTTTAAAAAGTAAAAAAGGAACAAACTTTTTCAAAATGCCAAGTGAAGTTGGTGTAGTTATTCGAAAACAGAAAACTTATAATTAAGATGACCAATTATTTTTTGTGCAAAAGAAGTACGGATGGAATGAATTCCATTGGCCAGACTATTTTTGCATTTTTACACGTCATAGGTTGGGTTCGTTCCGTAATTAAAATTCTTGAAAAAATGTCAATTTTTAAAATTTTGTGTATAAAGATATACAGGGTCTTCCGTAAATAAGTACTGATATTTTAACTGGTGATAGTTGACCTTACCCTAAACTCAAATCTGCAAAAACGACGGTCCTATCTTGCATTAAAACTTTTTAAAATTTTTATAATTTTCTTAGTGGGCAAACGTTCTCGCTCCGTACCTGCGCCCATTCGTATGTGCCGCCGAGAATTGACACCAGTGTGCGCTAGTTACACTACATCAAGTGCTGCCACCGCGTTGACATATTTTATCCATACGTAACATAACCATTAAATGTGATTTTTAGAAGAAAATGCTTGTCGTATTTGTTTAAACTATATCAAAACATGTTCTGTTGTAATGAAGTTGTACGAGTTAGGTATATTACGCTGTTATTCTATCTTTCAACGTCTAATTGCTTAATTGTACCGTTGTAGTAAAGTTTTTAATGTTGGACACCAACTGTCAACGGCTGTCAAAACAATGACAACTTCGTTCGTAATGGCTGATACACAATTTATTTTCGACCGACTTTCGGGTCGATAAAATGAATTTTCATAACTATCGAAGAATTTTAAATCTAATGCGTTCAATCAGAATGTGTATGGTTATTTTGTAATTATATAATTTGAAATCAAGTTATTTATTTTTCTTGAATCAGTAATTGTGAAACAGCCTTAAGCTTTCGTATCTTAACAACGGAGACTCACAGTCGACCAAGAAAATATTCGGCGCAGAGCAATATTGTACTGGCTGACTGCAGTGGTCAGGACCGGAGTTAAAACTATAATATTGTTTTTCTGGAACATCGTTCAATGTAGGACCGCCGTTCTTGCACATTTAGATTTAGGCTATGGTCAGGTATCACCTATTAAAATATCAGTACTTATTTACGGAACACCTGTATATACAGCGTGGGCCACTTAAGCGTATTTCCTCGATAACTCTAGTGCTGTTAGAGATACGAAAAAATGTTCAATACAAAAGTTATTTGGATTTATAAGTTGCACATTTTAATATTTTTAAGGTTGGCAGACTTCCGGTTATATAGGAAATGCATAGGAACTTCGTTATTTTAAATGGAACACTCTGTATATAATTGCATTTTTTAATTTCCCGTCATATTTAAAGGTCACTTCATTAACCATATATTGTATGTAAGTTGTATCGTTTCGGTGTTATTTGACTTTTTTTTTGAAAAATGACATTTGCGGTGCTTTCAAAAATTGTTGATATCTACGCAGCGGAACAAAATAGACAGTTTGACCATTGTATTAAGCATGAAAAACTCTCCTTTTGGCTACAAATTAAAATTTTTAAGGTTCACACAAGTCGTGATATGATTTTTCAAATTTAGAGATATTCAAACATAGATAATGGTGTACTAATGTTTACATCATCAGACGCAAAATTGGATCCTCTTTCGATTTTATTAAGGTATATTTTGGTCTATATCCGATAGTTTTTGAGATATTCGCGATTTTCCTGTTTTTTGTTAAGCAATTGGCACTCGTCTAACAATTTCAGTATTAATATCATATTTTCAAGCAAGCTTTGCCTCGACGGATAACCAAATCGATGGCCTTTGAACGTATGGGCAGGTATTTTGGGCAACTACATTATAGATCTTTTTTTTTCTACGGTCATCCAACTGGTCAAATATTTTTAGAATTTTTGAGGAACGAACACGATGATTTGTTGGAGAACATGCCTCTGGCTTCTGTTCAACATAGTGTTATAGAGGTGCGTTTGCTTAAATGACACCTTTACAAATAGATGGATTTGGTCGAGGAGGCCCTATAGCTTGGCTAACTAAGTCTCCCGATCTAACAAAACTTGATTTTTTTCTGTGGGGATTTATTAAAAATAAAGTGTATCGCACTCCCTCCACTACTGTTGAAGATATGCGAAACAGAATTACGCTAGCGTTCAGAGGTATTACGCCCCAAATACTTACCAGTATTGATAATGCTTTAAAGAAGCGTGTTCGAATGTGACTTCAACAAAACTGGGGAGGAGGCTGTGAATAATTATTTTGAATTTGTAGGTTTACCAATTAAAAATTTCTTTTATAACAAATTTTTCTTATCTTTTTTTTAAAAAATTAGGAAAATCACGAATATTTCAAACTATCAGAAATAGACCAAAATATACCTTAATAAAATCGAAAGAGGATCCAATTTTGCGTCTGATGATTAGTACACCATTTCATTTAAAAAAATCAAGTTATCTATGTTTGAAGATCTCTAAATTTGAAAAATCATATCACGAGTTGTGTGAACCGTAAAAATTTAAATTTGTAGCCAAAAGCAGAGTTCTTCATGCTTAATACAATGGTAAAAACCGCAACTGTCTATTTTATTCCTTTGCGTAGATATCAACAATTTTTGAAAGCACCACAAATGTCATTTTTCAAAAAAAAAAAAGTCAAATAACACCGAAACGATACAACTTACATACAATATATGGTTAATGAAGTGACCTTTCAATTTGACGGGAAATTAAAAAATGCAATAATATACATGTTCCATTTAAAATAACGAAGTTCGTATGCATTTCGTATATAACCGGAAGTCTGCCAACCTTACAAATATTTTTAAAATGTGCAACTTATAAATCCAAATAACTTTTGTATTGAACATTTTTTCGTATCACTAACAGCAATGGAGTTATCGAGGAAATACGCTTAAGTGGCCCATCCTGTATATTACTTACGTTGTAGTTTTCAATAACCAAGTCAACAACGTTAGTCGATCCTTTCTTCAACTCACCCACACCCGAATTTTCTATCTGCGTCTGCAAACCCTGATACGCCCTATAACTCCTTGCGTTGTTTCGTACGATTGCGAAGATAAGATTCACGTTGTTTTCTTTGGCGAGGTGATTGAGAAATGAAACGGACGGATAGTCATAAACTAGAGTTTTTGTGTAGATGTCGTTCTCCAGATGACATCTGCCATCGTTCGGCTCGACGACTCCGGCCAGCTTTCCATCACCGGCTACGTGGAATTCTGCGTCTGTGGAGAAAACGATGATGTGACGTGCTTTAGGTCGCCATCCGATTTGACTTTTGCAAACTATGGCTTGCATGAGAGCGTCGAATCCGCCTTCGGGTGCGTCGAGATTGCCCGATACGCTGGCAGCTTGTACTTGTTTTGAAAATTGGTTGTAATCCCCAGTTAGGGACAGATGATTGATGTAACTGTACGCTTTAACGCAGCCGGCACATGGAGCATTTATTCTGAAATTAAAGAGAAATTCGTTAATGTTAGATGAAGTAATTTGTTGAAACACTGGAATCATAATAATAAATAAATAAACATATGGGTGATTTAAACTGTCGAGAACTTATCTAAAAATTTAATTCTGGACAAATTTATTTCTAACAAATGTCCGTCTAGACATTGGGCATAGATGCGCACTTGCCTACAATTTTTGTTTGGTTGGTTAGAGTTAATAAGGAAATTAGCTACGTTAACCACTAATGTTAGATATTTACCATGTATCAAATAAGTTAAGGCTTAAGCTTTAATAGAAAAATAAAATTGTTCATAATAAATTTTATTATTTTAAATATTGTATGCGAAAAAATCAAGTACATTGAGGGCACCTAAATCTTTAAGATCACACTTTTAGCTACGCCCATGGATCATAAAAAAAATTGCTCGTGGAAGCTTACTTATTTGGCGCGATGTTTACAAAAGGCATGTCGGTTTTATCGACGAAACTTCCAAAACCCAACTTGAAATCGTTGGTTATATTCTTCATTACCCTCACCAATTCACCACCCAGTTCGGCCAATTTGTTTTTGTGATCCTTCATCGACGCGGAAAGATCCATTATGTAATAAAGGTCGACGGGATAGTTCGAGGCTTGGGCGTATTGAAAACGTAGTTGGTGTTCGATTCCCCTTCTTAGTTGCAATTTAATCTTTTGCGGTTTCATTTGGACGGCGGGGCCGTTTTTGCCCGATTCCAGGTCGACGTCTTCGAGGATTTGTTCGTCAATTTTGGGATTGTTTAGCTTGTGATCGGGGCACCAGTTTGCATATACGTCGCTTTCGTGTCGGCATTCTCCCGATAGTGGTTGCGTAACGCCTGTCTGGAAAAGAAAATGTTTTCTGAAAATATTTTAAGGATTTCTACTCAGTAATTAATATACTGAATGTTATATGTACACAAAATTACGAAGATCTCAAATAACCCAAGGTTTAATGCAACTCAAAGGCATCCGAGATTATTTTTTGTTGTCCGAGACGTATTTTTAAATACCTATTGGGTCATTTGGCATCGTTGTTAAGAGGATTTGAACTTTCTAAATATCAAGAAAAAATTGTTATGGTGTTTTTAAAAGAATAAGTAGTGATTTTTGATTAGGTCAGAAAAAGTTTTAAAATATAAAAGTGTAAAATATGAGAAAGTGGATACCAACAAAACATTGGAGGATATTTTGGAAGGTTGGGAAAGGAAAGTATTGAGAAAATTATACGGTGGCATTAAAGAAGAAGGTTTGTGGAGAAGGAGAACAAGCCAAGAGCGAATGGGACTGTATGGAAGAGATAAAAATGCCACTTCAGCAAAGAATCAACGACTTAGATGGCTGAATCATCTACTACCCAAAAAATAATTTCTAGAGCAGTAATAGAGGCACTAGAACGATCTAAAAGAAGGAGAGGCCGACCCAGAAGGAGATGGAAGGATGCAGTGAAAGAATATCTGAGACGACTTGGTGTACTAAAGGAGGAAAAGCAAAAAATTGAAAAAATGGAAGCCAATCCAAAAGAAGGAAAGGCCGACCCAGAAGGAGATGGGTGGATGTAGTGAAAGAAGATCTGACACGACTTGGTGTACTAAAGGAGGAAAAGCAACCAACTAAAAAAAATGGAAGCCGCCAGTAAGAAGCTTTGGGCCAGTAGTAGAGCTAAAATATATCGTATTAACTGCCAATTCAGATTAGTCACTCTATTGCTGGTTACATGAAAATCGGTCCAACCTTTTTTGCATGTTTGCTGAACAAACAGATAGACAGGGAATTTCATTTATACAGTAATCAGCCAGTCGACGTAAATAAATAATCGGAAGTAAATCGTGTAGAATATGAATGAATCATATTTAATATTAAAAAAGGTAAATATTAGAAGATAGAAAATTACGTAACTACATGGCGTAGTTTACGTCAATAGATTCCTTCAATAACACATAAATCAATCTTATCGAATTTTAGGAAAAATTACATTTATGTATCCGCTAAAGCTTTCGCCTTTAAAGATAATTAATAACAAAATATATCATTTATTAATTTCCGGTTTTCCTACAGTTTATCTTATTTACTAAAAAAAAAAAAAAAAAAAAAAAAAAAAATTTGAAACCATAACAAATGAAAATGTATCATTTATCTTTAATGGTATACGCGTCATGTAATTCCAAAATGTGGAAGAAACTGCTCCAAATACAATGGCGAATAAATATTAAAAAAAGATGAGAAATTCAAGTAGACGAAATTCTTTCGAAAAGAATGATATAACATTCTGAACATATTCAGACGTAGGAATCATCAAAAAAAGTAAAAAATACTCAGTGGAAGAATATGAGGAAAAATGTAGCTTAAAAGTAAGGGAGTAAGGGAGCATGGGAAAGAAATTTGACGAACGCAATGGAAGTAAAAAAAGAATGAAAACTTAAAAAAGAATAAATTTTGTGTTATTGAATTCCAACATATCTTTATCGATTCGAATTGTAACCATTGGAAAGTTTATTGACATTCCCTTTCAACATATATAAATTATGCATGACTACACATAAAAAAATTTATCGTTTGTTTACTCCATTAACATTTTGTTCTGTTTGTGGCGATAAAACTCAGATAAACAAGGCGTGACTGCGGGATGTTAAAAATCACTTCTTATACAAAGCGCTCGTTGAAGTTACTAATTTACTAAAACTTACCGGTTGCGAACACCAAACGCACCCGAATTCCTGAACGCACGCACTGCAACTCTGTTTATTTTCACATTTCGTCTTGTCCTGAGATTCGCATACATAAAATACACAAATCAAAATGAAGTATTTCAACCAAGACATCGCGACGATGAATAACGAGCACTGTTCTTTTATTTTGTGTACAGGAAGCAGCTGATAAAACGGAAAACACGCGTTAACCGCTGGCGAAGGTTCAGCGATACGCGCGATGTCGATATATTCGATAAAGTATTTTTTTTAACGGTATGTCTGTCTTTACTTGAAAAGGATCGTCTGGAATGACGCATTGCTAAATGAAATCACCGTGAATCTTAATAAGTCACGGAAGTTGGTGACGTGTTAGTTTCCTGGGGGAATATACATCATCGATTATTTTGTAGTGACCGTTGTCGAAGGTGTCTATTGGTTAAGGTCGACCAGTTTTCAATGTTTGTTTTAAAATTATTACTTATTCTGCGACGTTTGTTACATAAATTATTTTTATCTCAGAGTTTTAAGTTTTAACAGATGTTAAAAAAAAAACGTTTTTGAATCAATTTCGCAATCGATTTTTAAGAAATATCAGAAATAAGGCCTAAGAGATTTGATCTCAACGCGAAACTACATCCGCAAAAACGGCGGCATCGTGTTCACAACAAGATCGAATTCATAGCGGTAAATGGAGACCAATATTTCGTGAAAACTATTATTTTTGGTAATAAATTTTGTTTTTATTTGTATTTTATAGCACAAAATTTATATCAAAAATTTAAACTAATACTCAAATAAAAGATGCAAATACTTAAAGCATAATTTGAGCATTACTTTATTCACACTCAAATCGTACACTAAGGATTCATAGACATCAGCCTCACACTCAGCGTTTCATAAATCCATAAAGATTTGTCAGTTTTACGTCATGAGTTTCACCTAGCGGCGAGTGCCGTAACCTCAAGTGGTAACACACTTGAGAGTCTCTTATCAAAGTTTTATGGAATAAAATTTGTTGTTTTATGAAGGTTATAGTCGGAAAGTTTATCAATAAAAATCCTTTTAAGTTGCATTTGAAGGAACCCAACCCAAAAAGACATTTACAAAATTTTCCTAATTTGGGGAATTTAATTAAAATTATTTAAAATTGCGGAAATTTTTCCGAATTTAACAGAATCTAAGCCTCTTTTAAGTTGCGTTTGCGGAAACCAAACCCAACCCAAATTGTTCCAAATTTTCTAAAAATTCTAAAAAAAAAAAAAAACATTTAAAATTTACAGGTTTCGAAAATAGTTTACAAATTATTTATTAGGAATCGAGTACACTTAATTTTTTTCAAATTTGTTTCTGTTTGCAGAAATTCACGCGATCTTATTCAACATTAATTTGCAGAAAGTAAACCCAATATATTCCAAATTTGCAGCAATCCAAAGCAACATAAATAATTTAAATTCGGAATTAAAACCTATTTAGGATTAATTTATTTCAGTTGATTTTTATTTCTTAGGCGACTTGATTTTGTGAGTTTGAAATGGTTTTCGTTTTTGAAATCCAAACAGAATTCATGAGAAAAATCTTGGCTAGATATCCGATCTTTGTCTGGATGCTAAATCCAAATCTGAGTAAACCTCATATAGTCGACAGTAAAAGTGCATGGGGTTGGCTTTAAATTAAGATTGATTTTCTTGGGTTTATGTAAATTTAAAAATATTTGAATACGGAATTTTTATTTTCAAATTTACTCAATTTCTAATTTCGGAATTTAAACTTAATTTAAGCGATCACGTGGCGATCGTTTACAATTAGCAGAAAAGAAGGCAGATTAGGGTTTGTAAAATAATTTAGAATTATTATTTGAGTTGCTTAGTTTTTAATTGTAAGTAAAATTAGAAGCGTGAGGGAGGTTTAACTGTAAACTATATAATTCAGCTATTAATTTCACGTCTGGGTAGGTATTCATATTTTTTTCTCATGGATACCCTATAGAAATTTTAAATAGGGACTTTTTCTGTTGATTCAATAGCTAAGGTGTAGGGAAAAACTAGAATAATGGAGTGAACTTGTAAACAAAACATTTATTTGGCTCATATGTCATCTAAATAACCCAACTCAGCTTCCTTTCCTTCTCTCCTCCAGCTTCTCCATCCTCAACACTCCAAGACCCAACCCTGTTTTGCTCAAATATATGAAGTTCCTTCCCAACCCATGCCTTCCCTAACGTTCAGTCACTTGCACTTCCTCCACCTCCCCATGCGAATTATATTAAAACATTTATTTTCAATTTTCCTATCCAACAACACATTATCTCTCATACTCATGTCTGTATTTCGCCAATATGTTTTCTTTTAAACCTCCTCTCTTTCCCTACAAATACTTTGGTAATCTCCCATATATGCACAGTTCTTAGTATCTTCCATTAAACTGTTACTGTTACATTAGTTTAACAAGTGAGAGCTGACCTTAGTCTAAACCTAAATCTGCAAAACAACATTAAAGGATGTGCCAAAATTATTTTGTTTTTAATACGAAATTTGTTTGCGCTACGTAATAGCTTGGCTAATTCTAAGACTAGAAACTACTATTGACACCATTCTGACAATGAAATCAAACCTGGGCATGTTCAGAAGGACAGCCACACATTAGTCATGTCATCCATTTCAAGTTCAACGAATTTGAACATTCCTGAAAGAAAGTTGTTAAAATGTCAAAAAACGACATTAGGATTATCAATAAATAAACAAAAAAAAAATAAATAAAAATATTATTTTTTCGTCCATTTAAATAACAAAAGACACGACACATAACAATAATATTTGAGGCGCAATTCTGCCTAAGAGAGACTCAGTCAAAATTGTATCCATATCTTGGATTCAAAACCATCGTATTGGGACTCTTGAACAAGGGATTGATGTCGGAATTCCACTTCATATTTTGCCGCTCGTTTTCGAATTTTGCGTACTCTCGTCGATCGTGGACCGTCGTAAAGACCTTCCATATCGCCAGAAGAATTAATCCACCGAGGACTATGCTTGCGATTACAGCGATCACAACCGCTGAAAAAAAAATTTATAAAGAATTTTGTAATAGCCTAGTGGTAATTATGAAATATAATAACGCCATCTATTGATAAATAATTATAACGCAACGCCATCTATTGATAAATAATTATAGCGCAACGCCATCTATTGATAAATAATTATGGCGCAATAATTTTTACGACGCCATCTAATGTTCGGTTTCTTTAATTTAATAAATTTATGAAACCACTTACCGTTTACTTGTTGCGTTTCAGGGCATGACTTTTCTTTGAGCGCTTTTACAACAAGTTGTTTATTTTCGTCGTAACTGTACTGAAATACAATCGTGCATCCGCTGTCATCTAAAATTCTGCACGTTTTAACGTCGCCGTGTTTATTGGTGGTTTTTTCGTCGATTTCATCGACCATTTTCGTTATAAAAGCGGTGCAGTTATGTGAGCATTGTGTTTCGTTGTAAATTCCCGATTTGAAACATTGACATTCCACACATGGAAACAGCTCTTCACATCTGAAACAGAAAAGGAAGTTACAGAAATTTTGCATTTTTAAATATCTGTGATCAAAGATTTCATCAAAAACGTGTCAAATATGTTATAATAAAAGGAAATGACAAATTTGGAAGTTAACCTGACAAAAAAGTTTCTGAATAGTTGATTATAAATTTTGATCAAAGATATTTCAATTGTCAAATTGATGGATATCTGTTGCTAATGATTTAAGATGGGTGACCTCATAATCGCCAGGTTAGTGGAAATTTAGAAAAATCGGCTAAATCATCGAAACAGAATCTGCATACTCCAGAAAAAGGGTAAGATGATAAACTTTATCATAAAGACCCAATGAGACAATGGAGCTATTACTGTATTTGTCTGCAAAAATAGAATCCTTCTTATGAAAATTGTGCTAATCTTTATAGATTATAGATTTGTGTGGGAGGAATTCAAATTTGGAAACCAGTTTCCTCTTTTGCCTTTTATATTCCGCTGTTGGAATCTCCCGTTTGTGTCCAGCGGCAATCCGCTAATTGCAATATTGGAAAGAAGACTTATGAAGATTTTCTTAAAAGCGGAATGTGATTAACACATACAGCCTGTTCACGGGAACATTTTACAATAGCAAACTTTTTTATTAGATACAAGCAGAACGATTCATTTTTTAAATCGAACGCCCTGTATATTTTTATATTTTTAAGTTGGTCTGGTTGCCTGCTATAATTAAATATAAAACAATTTTTCTCTAGGATCGCTAATTTAGGAGTTAAAAAAACTATAATTTCTTGCATTCTGGGTGTTCACGAATTATTCTACAATAGCTAACTTTTTTATTTAAAGAGATACAAACTTGGTTAAATGGACAAAGTTTAAGTACCTTGCAATGCGCATTTCGCACTATAAATTATAAAACAAAAGAACATCGCGTTGCTGAGATACAAGCATAACGATAAATTTTTTAAATTGAACACCCTGTATATTTTCATATTTTTAAGTTGCTCTGATTACGTGCTATAATTAATTATAAAACAATTTTTTTCTAAGATCGCTAGTTAAGGAGTTAAAAATATAGTAATAAAATAATAAAAATCAAAAAGGAAAAGAAATGTTGTTATCGATCCTCCCCTTGCAACAATTTGTTTTATGAATATTTTTTTATCCTTCGGACTGCACCAATATGTCTTATGCATCTCACATCAATAACAATAAAAGAATTATATTATAAATTATTTATT
>JAFFZR010014524.1:0-11789 GCA_018397195.1 Lethrus apterus | reverse complement strand
TGACGAAATGGAGCAAGAGACAAGAAATGTAGGTAACATATGTGTCTATCAGCAAAAAAAGTTTCAAAAGTATTCATCAAATAACAAAAAAAGTATGAGCTTCTTAAGATGTGGATGACCATTTTTTGACCACTTACAAAACATGCAGAAGGGAAAATAACATGCCATATAATGCTTTCTTTCAGTACAAATCCACATACCAAATTTGGTCCCAATCGCGAAAAGCGTTATAAAGTTTTCTCGAAAAAACGATTTCTTTTCAGAAATTTGTATCCCTCTAGCGGCTAAACGAAGCAACTTTGAATAGAGGTAAGTTGGGTTAAATCGTTCTATTTTGGCCTCAGGAATATGTGTTATTATTTTGGGGACATCCCGTAGAATTTCCATTAGTAATAATCGTTATCATAATCGGTAGATATGTTAATTTCATCAATAACCCCGTCGCAAACAATTACGACAACACGAGGTGTTGAACTAACGACTTATCCAGAAGTTATAAACTGAGCTAAATGCTAGATTAAAAGTTCCTCCTTCACTTGATGTAAGGCAACACTCAAGACATAATCAGCGCACGTACCGAATATTAAACATATTTGTAGACGGATTATTATGCGTGTCATAAAATCCGATAGTATATGTCCCGTGGATTCTCTGTTGCCCCTTAGTTACAAGATATTTTCCATTTCCGTCTGTTATTCGATGAGACTAAAGTTCTCTTTGCGGATGAGTTCACGATAATCTAGAAACTTGACGTTATTGTGTAACTTGCTGCGTGTTAAAATTCGGCGAACACATTTTAAAAGTTTTTGTATTACCGAAACAGCTAAAGAATTTGATAGGAAACTGGAAAACGAACATTAGCTTCCAACTACTGACGTGTTAATTTACTTAATCAGTTGTAACAGGACATTTGAAATTGCTCGAAATCATAAATAACTAATGAATAATAGACTGAGGTTTTTATTTTTTTAAATTAAATTAATTAGTTTCTAAGAACTTCAAATTATTTATTCAGTAAAGTGTGTGAATTTTAATTTCAGTGTAAAAATGAAGGAGGAAGATATCGAATATATAAATAATAAGTATTTTTTTGTGTTCCAAAAATATTTCATTAATATTACAGGTATTTTGAATATCGTTAATCAAATACGTTTCAATTCTCAATTACCCTAACCGCGTAGACCCTCATCGTATTACAGTTATGAAAGCGTTATTGCTGGAGCTTAATATAAATGTGAAATGTGAGTTTCATTAATATAAATGCGTTGTAATGGAGAAAGGTAAATAAATATGCATATTCATGGGGCACGAATCTCAACTTAGAATTCATGAAATATTAGAATGACGCGGCGCTCAGTCTAATTCAACGGAATATCTAAATATTATGACATATGAAAGAGTAATCAGAGGTAACAGAGTTGGCTCGTGTTTCGCACAAATTGGAGCAAAGTTTCCGCGTTTAGTATAAGACCGTGAATTATTTCCGACGGTTCTGCGGCTAAGATCATGTGTCTTCCGTGCCGTTTCTAAGTGCACCGCGCGTACGGAACTTTGCTCTTACTTCTGGCACGACGGAAAATCCAATTAGACGTATGCCGATAGGATTATGTGTGCAAACTTTAGTAAATGAAATTTTAAATTTGATTGGATGTTGTGTTTTAAATTGTATACGAAATGATGAATGAGTATGGATTATTTTGAGTGCTTGTAAATTACACGGAGAAAAATAAATCTTTAAAAGAAAAAAATAATTTCAATGGAAGCTTTATTTGTGTGAAAATTGTTGTTTTTGATCTCGAATATTTACTTTATTTAACGCGTAATTTTAAATAAATATTGCTTTTCCTGGAATATTTATTTATTTGCCCTAATTTTAAAGAATATTTATTTCTTTAACATTGAAACTTTTTTCGGTGTACAATCAATCACAAAAATCTTTCACAAAAATATTCTAATCAATCGTTATTTTTGGAAGAGCAAAAATCATTCAAACTACTAAAAGTGAATTAATTATGCCGAACACAGAAAATTCTTGGACACTAAATTTTCCCATCTTCAACTCTTATAGTAATTTCATACATTTTGAACTGCATAGAAATAAATAAACATAATGAGGTTTTACAGTGCGCAATTATATAAAAAAGTGTAAATTATATTCATAAAATTTCAATCCGATAGGACCCCAACATTAATTTATGAAATCCTCGTTGATTCATATGAACAACGACAATAACGAATGCGATAATATTTATTATATTATATCATTAGTTTTAAATTTATATGTGTTCATTAACTAACATTAGATATGTTTGTTGTTACTGTTGGCAAACACGTCCGTCAATAATGGAAATGCACTTTATATCTCGGTTTAATTACATAATTCGTTCGTAATCGCATTTTATTCGTACGCGTTTGTTTTGGATAATGGTGACCCCGTAGTGATTACAAGGATCCAGGATGATTTTCAATGCTTGGTCTACGTAACTAACTTAGCTTAATATAAATGCTCAATATACAGGTTGTTCAAAGTTATCGGCTCACTATTGCTAACTTTGTTATTAGTGTAGTTACAATGTCGGTTAAATTACCAAAGATGTAGTGATTTTTCCGCTGATTACAATGGTCCACACAAAAAAACAATTGCGCACCACATTTCAGAGCCAACTCAGATAATTAGATTTTTTAAATGGAACACCCTGAATATTTATGTAGCAGTCGATAGAAAATGAAATTTTGCACAAAATCTTCTTATACTACAGTATGACAGAAATGAAAAACAAAAGAGCTACGGCGACATTAATACAGATCACCACACATGGGATAACTTTGTTAGTAGTGAAGTAACGGTGTTGGTCAATACATCAAAAATGTGTAGTTTTTTCTACTGACTACAATGGCGTACTCAAAAAAACAATTGCGAGTCGCATTTTCGAACTAATATCAACAAAAAATTTTGAGACACCTGTATATTTTAATTGATAAAAAGTGACATTTTACATAGAATACTCTTCTAATATTACAACCGTAAGATGAAAGGTCAAATTTTAATATTAAATAATAAATGAGTATGAAAGCAAGCAGTTCGAAAATGTGACTGGCAATTGTTTTTTTTTTTGAGTATGCCATTGTAATTAGAAAAAACTACACATTTTTGATGTATTGACCAACACCGTAGCTTGTCTACGAAGTTATCCCATGTGCGGCGTATTAATACCGTCGTAGCTCTTTTGTTTTTCATTTCTGGCAAATTATAGTATAAGTCTTTCGACTGCTACATAATAATACATGATGTTCCATTAAAAAAAATGTAATTATCTGAGTTGGCTCTGAAATGTGATGCGCAATTGTTTTATTGTGTGGTCCATTGTAATCAGCGGAAAAATCACTGCATCTTTGCTTATTTAACCGACTCTGTAGCTACAAAAATGACAAAGTTAGCAATAGTGAGCCGATAACTTTGAACAGCCTGTATATTACATTATTTTATATACAATGCGCGCCTAAAGTGTGGAATAAAAGCTGTAAAAGCGAAATAAATATTTTAGGAAAAAATCCACGAACAGGGACTTTGTTTGATAAAAATACTCATTTCTGCATGAAAGTCGATTATCATTTGTTTTTGACGTAATCAACTTATTTTTTAAATGGCAACCCCTATTTTTTCCTTCATTTGTGGGAGATCTTTTCATTGTCGAATCGACGCCGACGGTATAAAAATTTGACATCTTACATAAGAAAATTTTCGAGCAAATGACAATTGAAAGTGAGAAACCGTAAATCAATTAAAATAAAGCAAAAACTCTGTTGCTAAACAAAAACGTTATCAGTTTGTCACCAGGTTGTTCCAGCGCTTGCAGCAATTTTTCCAAACGACAATGATCCTGAGTTTACAGATAATACCATATGGTTTCAGCAAGACGGCACACCATCGCACTATGCGCGCGAGATTTTCTAGACATTTGCTTTCCGAGGATGTGGATTGGCGGGCGAAGACCGATAGAATGGCCAGCGTGATCCCAAAATCTTACACCCCTGGATTATTTTTTATTGAGTTAAGTCCATGGTCTACGTCAACACACCATAAAATTTAGCTGAACTAGAACATCGCATTAAAAATGAAATGCACAGAATTGATTCGGAAATGTACAAGAATTCCTACACAGGCTTGCGTATTGTCAAGAAGTTGGCGGATGGCAGTTCGAACACTTAATTTAATAATAAAATTGCATTTGCTTGGCAAGGGAGATTTATTTATTTTTTGTTAACAATAAAATTTTACGCCAAAATTAGGGGTGCTGTCAGTAATCGAACTACTTAGACGCTTTTAACAGGGAATTTTTTCCCACAAAATCTCCACTGCATAATCGACATGATCGTTTGTCATAAACGACACGAGTGCATTTGTCCTAATCGACGTGAACATTTGTCCTAATCGCCTGTTGCGCATTTGTCCCAATCGACAAAAATTTTTTGAACGCCAAAATTAGGGGCGCTGTCCGTATTCGAACTAGTTAGACGCTTTCGATACGGAAATTTTTTTCCACAATATATCCGCTGCACGAAATCGACACAAACTGTTGTCGTACTCGACATTAGTGAATTTGTCCTAATCGACCTGAACATTTGTCCTAATGGACGGGTACATTCGTCCTAATTTTTGAACGCCAAAATCAGGGGCGCTGTCCGAAATCGGACTAGTTATGGGAAAAATTTCCCATAACATCTCCGCTGCACAATTTTTGCCCTAATCATCGCGAACATTTGTCCTAATCCACAAAAAATTTTGACATTCAATTGTCACTTGCTCGAAAATTTTCTTAAGTAAGATCGAACACATTTATACTCCCCCTTCGATAATGAAAAGATCTCTCAAATCAAGAAAAAAAAAAAAGAAGGGGTTGCCATTTAAAAAAAAGATGATGACGTCATTACTCAGAAACACCAAACGAAAATGGTTGAAAATGGACCATCATGTAAAAATGTGTATTTTTATCAAATAAAATCGACCTGTTCGACAATGTTTTCCCAAAATATTTTATTTCGCTTTTACTGAATTCATTCCATACTTTAGGCACGCACTGTATAATTTTTATAGTAGGTATTCATAATTTTTATCATTAAGTGTTTCCAGATTTAGTTTTAAGACATTTAGTTTGCCTTGAGTATTTTCCTACTTCACTTATTGTAAGTATGAAACTAACATTTTAAGAAAATTCAATTTTTTGTTGAGTCTGTGATTTATCAGTAACTTATATGCGAAGAAAGCCAGTTTACTTATTCAAATATCCTGTCGAATCTTGTTTATTGTCATAGTTACCGTGGCGCATTAGTTTGATGGTACATTACTGATTCAATATTAATCTAATGAGATTAGTGTGGAGCTTGGGGTGTCGTAGATGAGGCGAAAACTGTCACTTTGTAACTACTCCCGTTGCCTTACGTGCGCAGGTACATGTATGAGGTCTTGCCCGGTCTCGCCTTGTCCCCAAGGAGATTTCCATGCATATTCCACAATCTCATTTGACTGCATAATCCACGGTCGTATGTATCCTTGTTTGTGTTATGACACATAACTTATTGTCGTCGTCGGAGTCTTTTCAAGATGAATGTGTTCACATCATTACAGGTTTTAAATTTCTTAGAATATACGTAAAATTAAGTTATTAAATTTAACCACCTCTTTTCAATAAATGTGAATAGTTACAAAATAATAAAATATAGTATAAAAAAGTATATTCATTTTAAAATGCTTTACTTTTAGTAATTAAAAACGGTACAAAAGTCGTTGATCCTTTTCGTTATATTTAACTCATTATAAATATTTGCCTTGAAAATAACACCTTTCCAGAATGACGAAAGAAAGCTCTCTTAAATAATAAAAAAAAAAACCATCTTAATTTAATGGAGTTAAAGTTGCAATAATTTAATTAAAGAAACAGCAATAAAAACATTACATTAAATGGAAATCATTTTGAGTAATTGAAACAACGTCCATCACACGGATTGTGAACCAGGTACTCTTACGTACAAAAATAAGGTTTGTATTTTTCAGCAATTTGTAAAAACAATGCGACTCATTCTATGGATTAATAACCCGATGGATCGCATTCAAGTCGTGAGCGCAGTCCGAATCCAAATTTCAATCGTAAAATCTGCAATAAATTGACGTTTTAACGCAAATGATTTCCACACGTTTATGTATTTGAAATTAAAAGGTTCAAAGAAAAGTATATCTATATTTTAAATGGACGAATAAGGTTAAATATTTTGTAATGTGACCGGAAAATGCGATTCTAAATTGTAAAAGCGAGATAACTCCAACAGATGTAGCGCGAAACTTTTGATCTACGGCCTCAACTGTGCAAACGGTTAAAATATTGTGAATGTTACCGCAAACATTACTAATGTGTACGAGATATTCGTTTTTTAGGTTTTGCCCTTCATAAGAGCAAACGAATTTATAATTTTACATTTTATCAAAGAAACAAATACAGTGACACAAAATTCGTGAAAACGACATATTTGAAGGAAATAGAGTAGGTATGTCAATATTCTTATGTGCGTTTCGTGTATCAAGCTTTTCGAGTTACCGACTTCAGTACTAGGAATCACTGTGCTATTGCAAATAATTAATTTGTTAATACATTTATTGTAAATATTAAATTTTTAAATAATAGTTGGGTTTCCATGAAGATTTTGTAATTTTTGATGAGAGATATAATGAATTTCTACAAGAGATTGTTGACAAAACTAGTAGATCGCGTAATGAGTTTGGCACAAAATGTTTTCAGTCGAGCAAAACAGTAGAAATTCCCGGCCACCGAGCAAACAGAGGCGAATATCATGTACTGTATGTACATGATATTCGCTTCTCAATGTTAACCATGGATTTGGGAATAAGGTTCCACACTTTCCTTATTCCCAAATCCTTGGTTAACATTGAGAAGCAAATATCATGTACATACAGTACATGATATTCGCCTCTGTTTGCTCGGTGGCCGGGAATTTCTACTGTTTTGCTCGACTGAAAACATTTTGTGCCAAACTCATAGTCTCCACACAATCTTGTCAATTTTGTTGATAAGGCTCTCATCTACATATTCAGTGATCCTCTCACCCGAAAGTTCTTGTTCCAATTTTGTTAAGTGGAGGAAATAGTGCCCTGTTTTAGGAAAGTTGTATTGTGGGTAACGTATAAAAAATAAATATAAAAATGAATATGCGAGAGTCAATAAAATGTCCTTATTACGAAATTATCTTCAAGGATTTTCCAGAAAAAAATGAAGTTGACGTCAGTAAATTATTATAAAATCTAATATATCATTTTCTGCCAAATTAATATGATTAAATTTTATATTTCCTTCCGTCTCTTCTCTCCTTGCAGTTTCAATTTTTTATTGTAGCCGTCTTATTTAAATTTTAGTGCTCTTTTAGTGCAAAACTAACATTTTTCATTTTTGCAATATTTACAATTTACCGAACTTTTTTCTAATCTAAATCTCGAACAATCTTTCTCCATTTGCAAATTAATTTATTCATCCAGCGGTGCGCGAACTCTTTTCTCTGGAATACACCAGGGTGTCGTCTTCATGATTTGCGAATATTGCGCTTATTTAAGTGAGCCTGTTTCGAAAGCAAGGCTCACAGTTGAACCATTATTTTATAATTCATAAGCTAGCTGTTGGATTTGTAGAATTATTTTTGAGAATGAACGATTGCTGATGCCGATAAACAAATGAAAGTTCGTCCACCGATAACAATGTTTTGGAATTTTCTATAAATACATATTATTTTTTTAATGCTTGTGATTTAAGAAATTGTTTTCAAAAAGTTAATAAATTTCAATCTATTATTTACATGCGTGTAACGTTGACACGCTTGTAAATAATGCGTTCAGCATGGTCAGGTTCAAATATTTCAAACGGAGATAATGATTTTAAAGTTTCCAAGTATTTCAGATTTCAATAAAAAAATTACAAAAAGATTATTCATCCATTATCTCCATTACAAGATCTTTAATATTGGGTATTACAGATAAATATTGCATATACTTTATTCACATCTTGTCTGTGGGGGAGTATTAAAAAAAATACATTTATATAATTCATATTTGTAAAAGGGCGCCAGTCTTATTAATTAGACAAAATTGATTATTAGAAAACACGATATCATCTTACATGAGTATTGCATGACTCAAACAACAATACTCCGAATGATAAAAAGATTAATTAAACATGAAACAATCTACGAACAATGAAGTATCGTGTCGCGGTTGAAAACATAATTAATTTGAATATAGGATTCGTATCGGACGCCGATAATCAAACAACACGTCGCGTCAATATTTGCGACATTTGCTATTCCTCAATTTAATTTCGTGAATTCACACGCTACAATCGACCGCTCGTGTTTTACAACGTGAATGTACTCTTTGCATTTTGAGAAAATCCAATAAAGTTGTCGCGGCTGGGCGCTAATTGTGCTTAGCTTCGACGAACTAAGTTATTTATGTAATGTTGGGATGATTATAAGTGATTTATGGATCATTTCGTTAAATTGAGGCTTTTAAAAATGGGAATTTAGGAGACGATTCGCGATTAACCTCCATGTATACTGTTTAAGTCACATTAGAAGTCGGAGGTTATTTAAAAGCTGCATATATGCAAATAGCAAAAGTAAAAGCTTTCTGTATGTATTATTAATTCGCGAAGAAGTCTCCAAGATAAGCTTTTTTTAACAATAAGGATCCGAAAAAGAGTGAAAACTGAAAGAAATATAGGAGATTTAAGGAATGAAATGTACAAGAGTGGAAGAGTGAGTATCGTAGTTTTATAAAGAATCATAGGGTGAAGCATGCCTTCCAAAAAGGTTAATATATTGAATATCAGAAAGAATCCCCCACAGAAAATGAATTTGACAGATTTTCTTCACGAACAGGTTAAGTTTGTTAAATTAAACTATCGATTTCATTTGATAAAAACTACCATTTTTCTTAATTTTCTAAGAACAATTTTTGTTGTTTTATTTTGTTCAACTGTTTTAGTTGTGCAATTTTCTGCAGTTGATGAAGGTGTTATGTACAGATTTTTTGCAATAAATATCACAATTTATGTAAATTCAATTCAAATAAATAAATATATTTATTTATATTTAAAAAAAAAAAAAAAAAATGTATCAAAAATATTGACCTTACTTTACTCAGAAAATGTCTTTTGAAATACCTTAGTCCTTGGTCCTTGAAACACTGGGGTACAAATTTTAATGGAGTGTTAACATCAATTTCTGCGTAACGGTTGGAATTTTACTCTGATGTGTATCATCGTTTATAATTCCCCTTTTAGACCTAGTCGTCAATGCCATCAAAAAATGAATTGTTTCGATAACACTTTCCCTTGTTTCCGTAATTTACAAGTACTGCACTTTTTCAATGATATATAGGAAAAATATACCCGAAAAAATATTATTGGAAAAATTGGATTGTGAGATTGATACACTAATATTAAGAACATTCCACCTTAATGTTTATATTCACCTTCAGGGTGTTTTCTCAGCCACATGCATCAATATGTGGCTCAACTACAGGATGTTTTTTAAAATTTCCTAGTTTATTTTGAACTATTATTTGCAATATTTTCTTTATTTTGAATGTACAGCAATGAAAATAATTTCCGGATGCGAACTGCTATCATTATCATGTATATACATTATTGTTAGATATGTATTAAAATAAGATACATATTTGTAATGTCACTTCAATCTAGTAGTAATTGAGTAGTGTACATTCAAAAGTGTTTTAATAACAGGTTATGGGCCCAGGACACACGTTTTTTTAAATGAAGTAGTCAATTAAAAGTGTTCAGTTATCAGTTATCATGAATTACTTTGTCAATGTTCCGAAATTGAAAGGACGGGAGAACTACAGTGAATGGGCTTTCGCAGCAGAGAATTTTTTAGTTCTAGAAGGTATGTCGCATTGCATTACACCGGATTCTAAAAAAGAACTAGAAGCTGCAGATGATGCGAAAACTAAAGCTAAATTGGTTTTAACCATTGATTCGTCATTATTCGTACACATAAAGGATGTGAAATCGACGAAAGAATTGTGGGATAGGCTGAAGAACTTATTTGATGATTCAGGATTTACTAGAAAAATAAGTTTACTACGTAAATTAATCTCAATTCGTCTAGAAAATAGTAATTCTATGACATCCTATGTGACAGAAATGGTTGAAACAGGGCAAAAACTATGTGGTACAGGATTCAATATAAGTGATGAGTGGATTGGTTCATTATTGTTGGCTGGTTTGCCGGAAAAATATGCTCCAATGATCATGGCTATTGAACATTCCGGAATTTCAATCACAACAGACGCAATTAAAACTAAGTTGTTAGATATGGAAACGAGAGTGAGCGAGGCAGAAGTTAGTAATGCGTTCGCGAGTTCGCAAAGATGGCCACATAAAAGTAAAAATAAGTCAATATCCACATGGTAAAGATGAAAATATGTCAAATATGTCAGCATCCAGGACAAATGTCAGATGTTATAAGTGTAAACAACCTGGTCATTATCGAAATCAGTGTCCAAACAATAGTTCATCAAATGAAAAGAAAAGTATGTCGAAACAGAGTGTGTTCAGTGCTGCGTTTATCAGCGGAACTTTTAATAAAAATGAATGGTATGTTGACTCTGGTGCAANAAATATATAAATATATAATTTTGCTGTCCACAAAAGTGTTTTAATAACAGGTTATGGGCCCAGGACACACGTTTTTTTAAATGAAGTAGTCAATTGAAAGTGTTCAGTTATCAGTTATCATGAATTACTTTGTCAATGTTCCGAAATTGAAAGGACGGGAGAACTACAGTGAATGGGCTTTCGCAGCAGAGAATTTTTTAGTTCTAGAAGGTATGTCGCATTGCATTACACCGGATTCTAAAAAAGAACTAGAAGCTGCAGATGATGCGAAAACTAAAGCTAAATTGGTTTTAACCATTGATTCGTCATTATTCGTACACATAAAGGATGTGAAATCGACGAAAGAATTGTGGGATAGGCTAAGAACTTATTTGATGATTCAGGATTTACTAGAAAAATAAGTTTACTACGTAAATTAATCTCAATTCGTCTAGAAAATAGTAATTCTATGACATCCTATGTGACAGAAATGGTTGAAACAGGGCAAAAACTATGTGGTACAGGATTCAATATAAGTGATGAGTGGATTGGTTCATTATTGTTGGCTGGTTTGCCGGAAAAATATGCTCCAATGATCATGGCTATTGAACATTCCGGAATTTCAATCACAACAGACGCAATTAAAACTAAGTTGTTAGATATGGAAACGAGAGTGAGCGAGGCAGAAGTTAGTAATGCGTTCGCGAGTTCGCAAAGATGGCCACATAAAAGTAAAAATAAGTCAATATCCACACTTAACAGAACTAAAAATGGTAAAGATGAAAATATGTCAAATATGTCAGCATCCAGGACAAATGTCAGATGTTATAAGTGTAAACAACCTGGTCATTATCGAAATCAGTGTCCAAACAATAGTTCATCAAATGAAAAGAAAAGTATGTCGAAACAGAGTGTGTTCAGTGCTGCGTTTATCAGCGGAACTTTTAATAAAAATGAATGGTATGTTGACTCTGGTGCAATTTGTCATTTAACTGCTAACGAAAACTGGATTATGAATCGTTCATATGAACAAAATAAAGAAATCGTTGTTGCGAATGACAATAAAATGCAAGTTTTATGTACTGGTGATGTAAATATTGTTACGGAAACTGA
>JAFFZR010014523.1:0-11681 GCA_018397195.1 Lethrus apterus | reverse complement strand
TAAATTAATGGATTTAATAGTGTCTGGCCATGACTTTCTAGAAATAAATTATAAAACAACAGCCATCATATTACTTGTCAAAGAGGCACATATTGATTACAAATCAAAGCTTTTCTTTTAGAATCCTCCTGAAATTTGTCATACCTGGCAACGTAAGAATATGGCCATTCACCGTTTCCTGTTTCATTTCCATTTCTAAAATAGGATTCCAAAAGAAAAGCTTTGATTTGCTGGACAACGTTTTTGACAAACGTCAATTTAACATTAAGAAATAAATGATGGTTTAAGTAAAGACATGCCGATTTTTGTTCACGGCTTACTTTGACTAATTTTTTTTCTCGATCTCGCTGTACATTATTTATTGATTTTAAGAAGATTAA
This sequence comes from Lethrus apterus, assembly GCA_018397195.1. Classification (NCBI taxonomy): domain Eukaryota; kingdom Metazoa; phylum Arthropoda; class Insecta; order Coleoptera; family Geotrupidae; genus Lethrus; species Lethrus apterus. The sequence continues at coordinate 11,301 of JAFFZR010014523.1, read as the reverse complement.
AATAAGTATCCTTGTACAGACAAATGAGATATAAAGGGAATTCTTGTTTTTTTTTGGGCCATCCGCCTTGAAGAAGTTACTGACAATAACAAACGGAAAATTAGCCCCTATGAATTTTACGACAAAGCATCTAATAAGAAACCTATTCCTATTAGTTCCTAGATTAAAGTTTTGCATCATTTTGGAAAATACGCATAATCAGTCACAAGCTGAAGATGGTTATTGTATTTTGTCATTATTTTGTTTCAATTTTCAACGTAAAGTAATAAATTGTCTTTATGAATTGCAAAATGTTCGGCGGAGCATCACTTGAGAACGGCTCGACCGATTTGGCTGATTTTTTGTTTGTTGTGTTCGTAATTGTCAGGACAAGGTTTGTATGAATGAAAATTGTTGAAAAATCGACGGGAAAAGTCGGAAATCTATTGTGTATCTATTGTGGTCCATGTTCATATATGAGTTTGACACGACTGGGTTAGTTGTTACCCCCTGCTACATGTGGGGGGGGTTGGTTGGATGCCGGGTTTGTATGAAAGAAAATTTTTGAAAAATTCACTGCGAAAGTCAGAAATCTATCTATCTTCTACCTACATCTATTGTTGTATAAAATGACAAGACAACGACTGCCGGGTGGGTTGGGTTGGGTTTGGGTTTGGGTTTGATGAAAGAAAATTTTTGAAAAATCCACGGGAAAAGTCGGAAATCTATCTATCTATCTTCTACCTACATCTATTGTTGTATAAAATGACAGGACAACGACTGTCGGGTCAGCTAGTATGAAATAAAACTGTCTCTTTCTGTTTAAATAATAACGTTTGTCACTTGGACCTTCAGTCATTTGAAAATATTACCTTGTAGTAATAAAACTCGTGACTGGACTTTAACGTAATATTTATTAAAATCACGTTTAGAATGTATGAGATGTATAACTGTTTGCCGCATTAATAAATACTAATTACAGTTTCAGTTAAATAAAACATTTGCGATAGTGATAATAAAAAAACGCAAAGTTCTTAAACGTATGATATATGAATATTTATTATGTCAGTTTGAAATGATTTATACATTCAATGTTGTTTTTATGTCATTTATTTCATATTATCGTCATGTCAATAATTTAGACATGTGTTGACATCAACATGAATTCCATATTTTCCATAAATATATATTTAAAAATGGCGTAATATTTTTGCATGGTTTTAGTAAAGTTATAGCATGTTTTTGTTTCTCTGGAAAACATTAGATTTAGCATTTTTTTAACGCACTTTATTGGTAAATCTGTCTTTACTTGGATGTATTTGAAATTTATTTAGCTGCTGCCATTTTTGGTTTTGTTCTCTATGTCATAGGTTTTAGGCTTTAATTCACAATTTTATTAAAATTGAACGCGAAGTTGGAAAGGAAAAACAAAAAAGTCATTTAGATTGGCCATTTACATACAGTGTCGCATATTTTCCGAGTATAATAAGAATTAAATAAATTTTATTATTTTAACTATCGGCTAAAGTAATTCCTTGCGACTCCCATGTAATGCCAATAAATTCTTTTGTTTGGTTTTTTTTTTGTATCGTGGAATGAAATCAACCAGGATGTTCGCAAGGTTGTTTGCGTTTTGCGTGGTTGAGCAATAAATAACGTACGATTCTGGCATTTTCCTATGTGCCATTGTCAGTGAGAAGAGTTGACATTCCATCAAACAGGAGCAGCTTTTTAAGGAGAGGTAGTTGTCAGGCAGAGCATGAAGAAGGCGGGACATGAGAGCCACGCGGGGACACATTATAGGATTGTGGGCGCCATCTTCGAGGTGCGCCTGACCTTGTGACGCACACGTACACATGCACGGACATCGGTAAAGACGTCCTGCTTATACACGATGCATCACAAATCGCAATTAATATACATGACGGTATTTAATAGAATGGGAAATACGACGACATGTTTGGTACTGGAATGATAAGTCGCAAAAAACTTCACTAAAGATTTGTCACAGTTATTTTTGATATGTCTTGGAATATATTCATTTGAATACTGGAATTACTGAAAATTTATGTACAAAATTATTCTTTGTGGGAAAAACGTTCGAACGCTTGATCTTCATTTACCACTGGTGCAAATTGGTTCAACAGGACCATATTTGTAGGAGCTCTTACGTCAACAATATTTTTTCAAATGGTAACTTTCCGTTTAATTTTATTGAAGTAGGTGTTGCGTAACTGTAACTGTAACGTATTCGATGTCAGCAAACATACGCAAAAATCTTGTAAACTTTTCTGTGCGATCTGGAAAATTACTTTGTTTTAATCATGTGGGAATACATACTGATAAAATTCAATTTCTGGTTAATAGGTATATTTATAATAAGATACGTAAACTTGTCAGGGTTGGCGCGATTTTTGGTTGCAGCCACGACCATCTTACAGGTGTTGTGAAGTTATTCCAGAATTCGCCGTAAGATGACTGTAAGTATTAGGAATACGTGGAAAATCAGAATAGTCGATCAACTTCAGAAACGTCGCAAACTTTTATTTCAACTCATTTGAAACTGAAATCTTGAGATTACTAACCTCCTGACTAAGCCATTATACTAATTATTCCATATTAATTACTATATAAAAAATTTAAGGTTTGGTTAAAATTATCTTAATAAATGTATTTTTATTAGCATGTTTAATTTAGGTAAAAGCGATTAATATGTCATGTACTTTAAAATTTACACTGAACCTGCCGCCATTAATGAAATAAATTTTATTCCACTCCCGATGGTTCTCAATCATGTTTTGTCGAATCTGCTTGCTGATGTTTATAATTTACGGTAAACCGATGAAACATTAAATCTTAGCCAATTTATTTAGTTCACCAAAAGAAATAGCGAATTTTAATAGGTTCCCTAATTATTGACATTCATGTTTGATGATAAGATTAAAAATGCATTTACAAAAATGATGTTAATAGAAGTTGTTCAGTTAATTAATTAATCTGTTTTATTGTGGTTTGTTTCCAACTTCCATTCAGTATGTAATTAAAACCAAATAAAATTTCGTTACTAAGCACATACCATATAGACTAGTGGTTCTTAACCTTTTCGACCTACAAGGTAGGGTTCGATCCGCAACAAAAACTGAAATAAATGTTATATACTTTCAGGTTAATTTTTCACGGAATATCGGTTAAGAACCCACTGATATAGACGGTGAAAATAGAGAAGTTCCAGTTTTTTCTCTTTTCATTATTCAGAACTTATCATTCTATGGTACCGATCCTATTATAACCATTTGTGACACTAACAGGAGAACAAAATCATAAAAGTTGGTAAATATAGTAACATAATTCGAAGTTACTAATTCGTCACATACCAGTCGCGCAACGATGCTGCCGTGCTCGTGCCGGAATACGTATTTGTAATCTTTGATTTTGGGAGGTTATGGGTTCGTCTCGTTTTCGCATTAATCGGCAATAATAGTAATAATGAACAGTTTGTTGTATTTTATAAAATGATCCCAAATCGTTTGAATAAATGTACTTAATTGTACTGTTACTTGAGGTTATAAACACATAATTTTTTGCTCTGTTGCAAATGTTAGATCCAGTTGTATTTTAAGGAAAAGCGAAAGCAAAAATAATTCCCAGAGCTATACCAAGTTACTGTGAAGATAGCTGCCTCAGTGATAGCAATGATGAAGATTATGAACTGCCACGTGCGCAAGAAATTGTGAATCAGAATCTGGACGTGTCTTCCGATAGTGAGAAAGAACTGGGATTGAATGATGAAAATGACGCTGCGGTTCCTATTGCTTCCAAATCAAGTAATAAACGAAGATCACCGCAAAATATGGGAAAAAGTAAGCTCATATAATAGTGTGAAAAATGTACCAATGTGGTAAGGAGCTGTTCCGCAATCGGAGCAAATAAAATTGCCTGTCGATTATTTTCGATAATTCTTTGATAACGAACTTCTAAGTAATATCCACTATATTACTTAGAAGTAAGTAGAGCAATTTATCTTCAGTTCAGCAAAATTCAAATAAACCATGGGGTTTGAGAAAGTCTGAACTGGAGAACTTATAATGGTTATTTATATGTCGATCTTTGGACTTTTAAGGTCTCGTATGTTTTGGGCAATAGAAAGCAGGATTGCTCAAGATGCTGATATACAATGTTCCCTACATGGTATATCAGCAACTTGTGATATATTAGGTGGAAGAAATAAAGAGAATCTTAAACTTAAATGACAATTCAAATGACCCAGAACAAGGTACTTTCGACCGAGATAAATTATATAAAATTAGACCTATAGTAGATCACTTGCTATTGAAGTTTTTGGAAATTCCTCAAGAACAGATGATAAGTATTGACGAACAAATGGTACATTCATAGGCCACTCAGGAATAAAACAATATCTATCAAATAAGCCATACAAGTGGGGATACAAGATATTTGTTGCATGTGACACTTTACTGGCAAAATTGAAAATGTTCAGAATTTTCCTGATTTGGATGTCAGTTCAAATATTGTTCTGAAATTAGTCCAGAACTTGTATAAGAATGTAAATCACCTTCTTTATTTTGACAATTTTTTCTTCCCTGAATCTGTTAGCCAAACTTTCTAAAACTGGGAGTCCACCTTTCCCGGACTAGCATTTTCAGCTAATCCTGTCTTGAAAAAAAGGGGCAGAGGTAGCTATGAAGAAAAAGAAGCTACTGTTGATGGTATTTCTGTAAGAGCTCTGAAATGGTTTGACAACAAGGGTGTTGTTTTAGCTAGTACATATTCTTGCGCACAGCCTACTTCTACAGTAAAAAAATGGCATAGAAAAGCGAAAAGCTCAGTAGAAATTTTCTGTCCACAGATAATCCAGATTTATAACTCTTTCATGGGAGGAGTGGATACATTGTATGCACTGATTTCATTTTACTGCTTATATTCCATTTTGTTGGCTTTGTTATAAACGAGACAGACTGTGCAGCACGAATTTGAAAAAAAGAAGAAAAGAGGACCTACTTCAAGAATTCCATCTACAAGTATTCGAACAGATGGGATTGCTCATTGGGCGTTGATAATGAAGTGGAGACAAAGATGCAAGAAACCCAATTGTAAAGGACACAGCAATGTTCTCTGTGAAAAATATCGAGTAAATTTGTGTTTCAACAATCATTCAAATTGTTTCAAAGAATTTCATGTATAATTTTTTATGTATATTTACACTTACAATTTAATTATACGACTTACTCTAATGTCTGTTGCAGCGAATTCGCGACGTACCCCCTAAACACACCCTAACTATGCAGTTTTGCAATTTCGTGCTATTTAGCTTTATATTTGTCTTTCTAATGCTAGATTAGAGAAACATATATATATTTTTTTAATAACATATTATTCGGGCGTGAAAGGGAAAATATTTAATTTAGTTAATTTAATTTAAAATATCAAAGAAGCATATAAATGTTGAATGTAAGGAACCATCAATTATTAGTTCAAAAACTTATACACTATAAGGATATTCCATTTTATCCCTTATCTGTTCATTTTTTCTTTCGGTTTCTGTTAATTACACCGTATGTACGATAATTATATATTATCCTAGATCTTCCAATTTATTCATCACTTTAGGCAACTTTCATGGCAAAAAGATGTTTTATTCCACATGACTTCCCCTTCAAAATTCAAAATATATTTCAGGTTTTAGTTTACATTGTAAACTTTACAACGTATTTTTATAATATTAAGCCAACTGACCGACTATAGGGATTAGGTTTTCTTCTTTCCTTTTTTTTTTAAACGAGTTCCAATTAAACTACTGGAAAACGAAAGTGATATAGTGTGTGTTTTATTACGGGGCTACAAAAAATAATAAATAAAATAGAACCAATTAAATACGATCCACTAACTAACTAACGCGATATAGATTGTATGTACTTGGCTTATACTGTATACTTATCTTACAGTTGCCTAAAATTGCCTATACAATGCGAGCTTTTCTCCCCCACTATAGATTCTACAGCAATAAATTGACAGTCCAGTGGCAGCAGCACGCCACCATATGTGCGACGCCCGAGCCTGGAGTGTCAGATTTTCAAATAAGCTTAATTTTGTACAATAACATTTAGTTTATTGATATTATTAACATATTTATTTTTCTATTTGAATGGAAAAAGTGCGGGTGACGGATCTCCACTGGTATTTATTATCTATTTAATCTCAAACCAAGAAAATATCTACTTAGTCAAATACACTTTGTAATCCTGTAATCATTGTCAATCCGAGTAATTTTAGGAAAACATTTAAAATGATAATTATAATAAATTGCTTGAGTTGAAAAGTCATAGGTATTGTGCCTTATTGTTGGTTAAACTATAGCGTATAGTAATAAGTAATACTCTATGGTACTTATATAAAGTGTATTATATTCTTTGGTAAATTATATCAAGTTTATCGCATGATTATTATAATTTATTTAATAAAAATTTGGTATTAAAATGTTATTTAAAAAATTAAAAACAAATGTAATTTAAATGTCAAATAGCTGGTAGATTCAGTAGTGATTCGCGGTAATTTTTTATTATTAGCAGAAAATATTAATTAAGAGCCTAAAAATGAAGTATATTTTTGTTCGTAAATTTTAATATTGATTATTCAATATTTCGCCTTTTCAAAACAAAAAATTTTTAAATAATTAATTTATTTGTGGTTGTGATATCACATATCATGTGCATAAGCAGGTGAGAAGAAGAAACAAAATGGCGCCCACGTGCTAAAACTAAACATAACCTCAAACATGCGCGTAAATCGTAGAAGTCAAAACAATCGAATTTTATCTAAGAAATAAATGATACTTTTAGGCATAATATATTCTACACATAAAACAGCGCATACTTGTCAAGATATGGAATCCGCACGGGGTTAATATGAAAATCGTCACCTGGAGCACTGTCACAACACCTGGTGATGACGACGTCGCGACGCGTGCAGGAAACCCCGACGACCGACGTCAGAATGTGCCATCACCAACGCCCTTCCCAATTTTATACCACGGTGTCGAGCTACAAAGAGGGGGCAAAACACTTTTTATTCCATCCAGACTCAGTCGCTCATCTGCAAGTCGGATAACACACCTAATTATCAAGTTAATATGGCCATTCTGTATGGCCGTTGGAAAGAGGTTTAGATTTGGTTCCCCGGACGAGGGAGCGCGGAGAACGCGACGTCAACGAGAGCGACGGAGAACGAACGCCACATTGATATTATAAGTAAGTTCAATAGCTGTATTCATTTGTAAACTAAGGCCGGTATATATTCAGCGGTAGGGCAGAACTCATGTATGTTTCATACAATTTAAAGTACCCGTTATATTCAGCAAGCCGGCGCCACAAGAAAGAAGGATTTCGTGAACGTAACGAATACGTCACGAAGTATATCTTTCGTACACGTCGCTGAATCATAAGTAAACCGAAAATGACCACACGTATATATGTTTATATTCAACAGCTTCCTGATTATCTTCTCCGAATCGGAGATTTCAACGCCCCATCCCTCAACATTTCGTTTCGCTCCCGACGGAAAACGTCTAACGCAAACTTAAAACTATCCGAATACAATAGGGAACTTTATAGTTGAGATGGAGTGCGAGAGAGAGACGTGAAAGCAAATCTGAATATGCAACGGGAATGAGAAACGGGGATGGTTGCATAATTCACGATGTAAATTAGAAATAAATTAAATATTAAAATTATGGCAAGAAAAAGAGGCTTATTGATTATGTATGCAGCGAGGAAAAATTAAAGCCCCTAATGAAGAAATATGCCTTTTGGAAGGCACGCGAAAGAAATTACTTTGGCCCTCTCAAGGATGTGCGCAGGTGGTGCGGCGTTCGAAGTTGGCGAACTTGCGGATTTATTCATTTACATGCATAATCCGTGTGCCGAGCAAGTTTTCTTAGATTCTTTTTTAATCTCAGATGCTTGTCTTCGCCGTAAACTAATATAACGAAATGTATGAATTTTTTGACAAACGTAATAAAAACTTACCAATAAATAATTCACAGATAAATAAAAAATATGGATGTTAGAGAATATTTTCTACTTAAGTAATGACTTCATAATGCAAATAATTATTTATAATATTAACGTCCCGTAACTGATGGCTCTATTTTCCGTATAACGATTTGACGTATTTACACTTTTATATGTAGGTACATAGAATCATGTACAGACCAAATAGCAACACTCAGAATGATAATTGAGCAGTCACTCGAATGGTAGTCCAAGCAATACCTGGGTTTCATTGATTTTGAGCCAGCGCGGCGTTCGATTCAATACAAAGAGACAGGGTGTGAAAAATAGTAGAAAGTTATGAAATTTACAAGATCCTGGGACTGTTCCGGCCGAACCACATCAAACACATCAAGAACAAGTAGGAAAAACTTTGATACGTAGGAAATGGATGTGTATCGGACACACGTTGGGAAGGAAGAGGACAATATCGCGAGGCAGGCTCTAGATCAACGGTGGGCAACACCCGGTCCGCGGGCCAGCTACGGCCCGCGAAAAGTTTCTATCCGGCCCGCGAGATCTTTAGAAGAAATTATAAATAAATATTTTTCGTTGTAATTCTTCTAGTTCGATTTGAATATAAACGCACATAGCAACATGTACGTTCATAATTTAGTACTAACTTTAAAACTTTTTTTTATTTATTTCATATTTGTAGACTAAAAAATTATAGGTCACAAGAAGGTGTCAATTAACTACGGCCCGCGGAAAAAACGTAAAAATTAATCTGGCCCATGTTATAAAAAAATGTTGCCTACCCCTGATCCCGGATTTTGCCCGAAGTTTCCCGGATTTTTCCGGAGTTTCCCGGATTTTGCCCGGAATTCCCAGGACTTTGCCCGGAGTCACACAGGATTTTGCCCGGAGTTTCACAGGCTTTGCATGCAGTTTCCCGGACTTTAACCGGAGTTTCCCGAATTTTGTTCGGAGTTCCTAGGATTTACCAGGAGTTTCACCGGACTTTGCCCGGAGTTTTCCCGGATTTTAACCGAAGTCCCCCGGATTTTGCCAGGAGTTTTTCAGGATTTTAACCGAAGTCCCCCGGATTTTGCCAGGAGTTTTTCAGGATTTTGTCCGGATTTTCCCATATTTTACCTGGTGTTTCAGGATGTTGGCCGGATTTTGCCCGGAGTTTTCCGGATTTGCCCAGATTATTGCCTGGAGCAACGGTGGGCAACCCCCAGCCCGCGGGCCAGCTACGACCCGCGAAAAGTTTCTATCATGCGAGATCTTTGGAAGAAATTATAAATAAATATTTTTCATTGTAATTCTTTTAGTTTGAATTGATTATAAACGCAGATAGCAACATGTATGTCATACTCAACTAAAAGAATTACAATGAAAAATATTTATTTCATATTTGTAGACTAAAAATTTATAGGTCACAAGAAGGTGTCAATTAACTACTACGGCCCGCGGTAAAAACGTAAAATGTATTCTGGCCCATGTTATAAAAAAGGTTGCCCCTGCTCTAGATTACCAGCGAGCGGGAAAGAGAAAGCAAGCAAGGCCCGTAACATCCTGGAAGAGAAGTGTGGGACACTAGCTGGAGAAGATTGGGAAGACATGGTCCGAGACGAAACCCATAACGAGAGACAGAATTAAATGGAGGTAATTAATCGACGCTCTATGCTCTACATGGAGTGATGAGGATTAAGTAAGTTAGTAATGCATATAGAATGAATAAAGATATTACTTGACATGTCCATTTTTTCCACTTTTTTTCTTGTGCTCATCTATATTCATTCTGTTTTGTACTTTTCAGGCTGTCCCTTTACATGCATCCATATTTTCGCCTTTCCCCCCCAAAAAAATGCATTTTTATTTTGCATTCGTCCAATACTCATTAAATGTTATTTCGATGTTTAAGTATCTTAAGAGTTTTTGTCCTTGTTTCATCTTTTACCTTTCACTCACTCTGGTCGGGTTCCATATATGCATAAGCATTTACACGAATATCATCTCATTTATATTAGGCTTTATATCATTCTTGCATATCTATTTACCTACGTATCACTAAATTGCATTAAGTTGTTTTGCCTTTGAAGTCATTAGAAAATTATAAGCATATTTCGTCAGCTTAAAAATCTGTCGTACGGTTGACTGGGATAATGATGAAGACCTATATCAGCTATACGTCTATTTCTCATGTTTTGAAATGAGGATTGGGCAAGGAATTTATTCCACGTAACCTTAACCAATGTTCAAAAACTGTATATCATTAATAATAATTTTTTTCAACCCTATTGTTCTTGGCCTGCGTTGTGTTTGTACTATTTCGGGTATACAATTCAAAAAGTTTAATTTGTAAACTATTGCTTTAATGAGCAGCATACATCATATCATAAAAGTTCATGTTTAGAATATTAAGTGTTTCCCATAGTTTTATAACTGATCTAATAAGTGCATAGTTACTACTAAATTTTGTAACCTTGAGCTTTATTTAAAAATTTAACGCCTATATGCATTCAAAAATATTTCATTTTATGGTCGCAAGGTCAACTCAATTATATCTTCGATATAAAATTCCTATGTCTCAATTAAGATTTAAACCTTAGACCTTGAGATTACTGATTTCTTTGATCTGATTGTTACAAATCAGTTCTTAATGCCGGTTGAAAAAATCTGTTTATTAGCCACTAGTATCAATCAATCAATCATTCAATGAAAAGAACTGTCGAGTGTGGAAGATATCAAGCTTACGCAAACCATAGATGATATCTAATTTGTCGGAAGTAGTGGACGCAGTAATCAGTTTGTTTTCTTGAATAAAGTGAATGAGTTGGTTCACATTGTTCACTATTGAAGATCATACGCGTTCCAAACTCGTAAATGACCAAGCATTCCTGACTGTACACATTTCTTTGACTAATAATTTCTTGTTTAAAAATATTTTTTGAATTCTAGAATTTTAGCTCTTTCCCTTCATAAAATATCTGATCATTACAAGATGAAAATAGGGCCAACATTATGATACCAAGATCGATTGTTTGAGAGTTTCACCTTCATGAATAACTTATCAATAAAAAATTAATAATTGTAATAAAACACCCTGATTGTTGAAATCAGACTGCATAAAACTGGTATATTTACGTTTGTTAAAACTTGGCATAGTTATGCGTAGTTAAAAGTTAAATCCGCAAAAATTGACATCTCTTTAATGAACATTTTTGTACAAATTTTGGTGTAAATTATTTAATTTAATATTTTACTTAAACATTTTTAATTTCGGAACTTGTCTAGTTTTATATCTATT
>JAFFZR010014522.1:0-11779 GCA_018397195.1 Lethrus apterus | reverse complement strand
GCAATCGACAATATAATGACAAGAAGAAGAAACAAAAACCAAAGAATAAATAAATGGTGGCGAAATCGAAAAAGATCAAGACAATCGTGGAAATCAAAAACTAATGTACTTAAGACTAAGGATATGGAAGAATAAAAAAAGGAATAATATAACGGCAAGAAGAAGAAATTAATTATGAAACTTTACAAGGATTAATATTTTGAAAGACGGATATTGAAATTATCCAACAAGAAGCAACGCAGATGTTGAAGATGAACCAAACGTCTAAGGAGAAGAAAGAAAAAAAATTGAAACTGAATTAAAAAAAAAAGTTATGAAATGTACAAAAACAAACGAATAAAAAATGATAGCGAATTTGAAGTGAAAGCCTGGGAAAAATCGGAGAAAGGACGAAAAAAGATAGAAATGAAAAACTAAGGTGTTAAAGACTAACCAAATGAAAGGAAAGAAAAAATTCAAATTAGAATAAGAAAAATACTCAACCAAGAAGAAGTAATTATGAAACTTTGGAAGGTTGATTATCTTGAATTATTGTTTTGAAAATGCCCAATAAGAAGATGCTCAAGGCAATTTAGAAAAATTTAAGTAATGTAAAGAGCAAAAAAAAATAAGCAGAAAGCAAGGAATAATAATAAATGATGGTGACCCCAAAAAGGAAAATCTTGGAAAACTTCGGACAAAAGAAGGAAGGCAATTTTGTAAATCAAAAACTAAGGTGATTAATACTAAGGAAGTTAACTAATAAAAAACAAATCCAATTAAAAAAGAAATAACTCAACGACCAGAAGAAGAATTATGAAAGTTTAGAAAGATTACTATTTTGAATTATTCTATTGAAAATATCCAACAAAAAGTGAAGGATGCTGAAGACGAAATTAGCAACCAAAGAAGAAGGAAAAACACAAAAGCTAAAATAGAAAGAGTCTCTAAATAAAAAACAAATGAAATCTATGAAGAGTACAAAAACTAAAGAATAAATAAATGTTCGCGAAATCGAAAACGAAAATCTGGAACAATCGTGGAAAACAAAGGCTAATGTGTTTAAGGCTAAGAAAATTAAAGAATTAAAAAAACAAAGAAGAAATTATGAATATACAGCCTGTTCACGGGAATATTCTACAATAGTTAACTTTTTTATTTAAAGAGATACAAATTTAGTTAAATGAACAAAGTTTAAGTACCTTGCAATGCGCATTTCTCACAATAAATTATAAAACAAAAGAACATCGAGTTGCTAAGATACGAGCATAACGATTAGTTTTTTAAATTGAACACGCTGTATATTTGTATATTTTAAGTTGCTCTGGTTGCCTGCTATAATTAATTATAAAACAATTTTTTTCTTGGATCGCTAGTAATAAAATAATAAAAATCAGGATGTTCAATTTAAAAAATTAATCGCTATGCTTGTATCTTAGCAACGCGATGTTCTTTTGTTTTATAATTTATTGCGCGAAATCCACATTGCAAGGTACTTAAACCTTGTCCATTTAACCAAATTTGTATCTCTTTAAATAAAAAAGTTAGCTATTGTAGAATGTTCCCGTGAACAGACTGTATTTGAGGATATCATTTTAAATTATTATAGTGAAAATATTCAACAAAAAGTAAAGAAGGTGCTGAAGACAAAACTCATGACTAAAGAGAAGAAAGACAAATAAAAACGGAAACAGAATTTAAACAAAAAGAAACGAATGAAAGTTATGAAGTGTATACAAAAAATGTATGATGGCAAACTCGAAATGAAAATCCTGGGAAGAATTCGAAGAAAAGATGAAAAAAGTCAATCGTTAAAAACAAAATCTAAAATGCTCGAGGACAAGGAAATGAAAAGCTATTTAAATTAAAAAAGAATAATATAAAGACAAGAAGAAAAAAATACGGAACTTTAAGTTATTATTTTGAATTACAACAAGAAGAAGACGAATTAAAGACCAATTAGGAGAAAGAAATAAAAAATATAAACTGAAGTTAAGAAATAAACAAATATCCAAGGAATAAATGAATGATGGCGAATTCGATAAGAAAAGCATGGGAAGAATTCGGCGAAAAGATGAAGAAGGTCAATCGTGGAAATCAAAATCTAAAGTGCTTAGTGTCAAGGAAATGAAAAAAAACACGTAATTAAAAAATAGTAATACAACGACATGAAGATGAAAATATGAAAATTTGTAAGCATTATTATTTTGAATTACTCTGTTGAAAATACCCAAAGGGGAGAAAACGAATTAATGACTAAGGAAAAAAAGAAGAAAAACAAAAACAAACAAAATCGAATTAAAAACAAATATTAATAAAAAAAGACCTTTATTTGGCATATTCACATTATTTCAATCATTTCATAATCTCATCTCCTTATGTGCTTCCTACCCTCTCTACATTCTCTTTCCAGTTCTTCAGCCTTTCCAAACCTTCTCATGTCTCATTCACGATCCTCCACCATCTCCTTCCAATTTCCTTGTCTTCCTCCTGATACACTTGCTCACATCCCGCGGTCCCACATAGGTAAACTCACCTCTTTCACCGCCGGCTACCTCCCCATTCGCCACCAACCACTCTCCCTCCTCAACCCATTGCAATAGTCTGCTGTCTTCTGCGTTCACCGTCCCGTCCTTGGATAACTTTCCCTGCCTGTCCTCTCCACCCTTGTAGCTTATCCTTCCCGTTTGCGGACCCCCCGTTTTTTGTCTCTTCCAGCTTTCCCTCCTTCTCGTTCCATCTCCACCATTCCTGATTCACAAATATTAATATAAAGACATATAAGAAGATCATTAAACTTCAAAGGAAAGATGAAGAAAGCAAATCGTAGAAAATAAAAACTAAAATGCTTAAATGCCAAAATAAAAAAAACAAGTCAAATTAAAAACTCATTCAACAATGACATCAAGAAGAAATTACGAAAATTTGGAGGATTATTATTTTTAAAAAGAAAAAACTAATTAACGACCAATGAGAAGAAAGACAAAAAACCAAAAATGGAAACGAATTTTAAATAATAATAAAAAAAAAACAAATGATTGTTACGAAAAGTTCAAAAACTAAAGAATAAATAAATAGTGGCGAACATGAAAACGACAGTGTGAAAAGAATTATCACAACAAGAATGAAGAAAATCAATCGTGAAAAGGTGCTTAAGACTAAGGAAATGAAAGAATAAAAAGCAAGTTAAATTAAAAAAGAAATAAGACGAAGATCAGAAGAAGAAACTTTGGAGACGAAGCGGAAGACTAAGGAGAAGAAAAACAAAAACAGAAATAGAAACGGAATTTAAATAAAAAAGAAATAAATGAAAGTTATGAAGTGTACAAAAACCAAAATATAAATAAATGATGATAACCTCGAAAAGGAAGGTCTGGAATAGATTTGTAGAAAACGAAAACTATGTTGCTTAAGGATAAGGCAATGAAAAAAGAAAAACCCAAGTCAAATAAAAAAAAAAAAGAAAAATACGAAACGAAGACTAAATTATGAAAATTTGCAAGAATTAAAAACAAATAATAATATAAAGATACGAAGAAGAAATTATTAACCTTCAAAGAAAAGGTGAAGAAATCCAATCGTGGACAACAAAAATTAAGATGCCGAAATGAAATGCAAAAATAAAAAAAAACAAATCAAATTAAAAAGAATAATACGACATGAAAAGGAAATTTTGCAACTTTAGAAGGATTATTATGTTGAATTACTCTGTTGAAAATATAAAACAGGAAGAGGCGAATTAACTACTAAGGAAAAGAAAGAAAAGAACAAAATCAAATTAAAAATAAACAATAATATAAAAACAAGAAGAAGAAATTATCAAAAATTGTTTAATTAATGCTTTGAATTACTATAACGAAAATAAAAAACAAGAAGTAAAGGAGATGCTGAAGACAAAATTAACGATTCATGAGAAAAAAGATAAAAAACAGAAATAGAAAAGGAATTTAAATAAAATGAAACAAACGCAAGTGTGCAGAAACCAAAGAAAAATAAATGATGGTAAACTCTAAAAGAAAAATCTTGGGGGAAATCGAAGAAAATATAAAGAAAGACAATCGTGGAAAAAAATCAAATAAAAAACAAATTAAAAAATGGAATAACACAATGACAACAATAAAAATTATGAAAAAATTACGGATTAACATTTTGAATAACTAAATGGAAAATATCTAAGAAGAAAGACAAAAAACAAAAATGGAAAAAGAAACAAATGAAAATTATAAAGTATACAAAAACCAAAAAATAAATTAAAGTTGACGAACTTGTAAATGAAAGTCTGGGAAGAATCTGGAGAAAAGATTCGTTTTTCTTCATGGATATCAAAAATTAAGGCACTTAAAGCTAATGAAATGAAAGAATAAAAAACAAATCAAAATAAAAAATAATATTACAAAAAGTAGGAATTATGAAACTTTGGAAGGATTAATATTTTGAATACATATTTAAAAAACATTAATAAGTAGAAAGAATAAAAAAACAACACTATTTAAATAAAAAATCAATTGAATGTTATGAATTGTACAAAAACAAAAAATAAATTTAAGATGACGAATCAAACGGAAAGACAATCGTGAAAAGTCAAACTAAAAGAAAATTAATAATACGAAGACAAAAAGAAGAAATTATGAAACTATGCAAGTTACCTTGGCACCCTAATAATAATAACAATAATAATAATAATAATAATACTCAACCAAGAAAAAGAAATTATGAAACTTTAGAAGAAAAAAATCGAACACGTGCCCAACCAGATAAAAGTTGTGAGTCGTACTCATGTTTAAAACATCGTATTCAAGTCGATCGATTGAATATTTTTCGGCGGTGCGTTTTGCATTTGTCGGGTCCGAAAACCGCTACTTTTGGGTCCACATACCAAATAAATATGTATTTGTTACATGCTGCGATGCATAATTGCAATTATTGCCATGTTCCCTGAATAATTCGAAACGAGATGTGATTTTTCGACTTGTCCGAGGTTTAGATATTCAAATTTAGACGAATTTATACACCACGCAATTGTAAAT
This sequence comes from Lethrus apterus, assembly GCA_018397195.1. NCBI lineage: Eukaryota > Metazoa > Arthropoda > Insecta > Coleoptera > Geotrupidae > Lethrus > Lethrus apterus. Next base: position 6,773 of record JAFFZR010014522.1, on the reverse strand, counting down.
GTGGAGAACGAGGCTGAAAACTGCAAACTTAGCGAAATTGTGTACATTTTATTTTAATAATCGTTATTATTATTTATTATTATTATTAATCGTTATTATTACACTATATTTTAAACACCTATAATCCTGTAACGTGAAAAAACATCTGTGTGCCAATTTCTCACGTTGCACGTTGGTTAGTTCATATTCGACGTATTGGATTATGTGACGTATTCGCACGCGCGTGTTCGATTTGAATTCGAGATTTTTATAACAGTACTCTACTTAAAAAAATAAATTTGAATTAATAACGCAACGCATGTAAATTTTGTATACGAAATTTCGCAAGCCCCCGATTTCAAATTAAAATTTTGTTATTATTTATTTTCAGACCCAACATGTTTATTATTAAATATTTTTCACTCCCACTCACAATTTTTCCATAATTTGTCCAGAAATTGGCCGTGTTTCCTTAATGAGTTTATCTCTGGGAATGTTATTATAAATTTTAGCGTCGCCATTTTCATTTTAAATATATTTTGTTTAAAATTGTTATTGTATTGTTAAATATTTAGAACATTAAGAATATGTATGAAGGAAATATGAAAATATTTAGAACACTAAGAAGATGTATGAAGGAAATATGAAAATCGACTAAGCGATCGACTTATGGAAAGTACTAGTTATTAAGTAAAAAAATTGAGAAACAAATTCTTTACACATAAGTGTCCTAAAATTACAAACGGAAATAAAAAAAAATTTAATTATTTTTAGCTAATTGATTCAGATATGCAACTGAAAAATAACTTAGAAAATAAGTTAATAAACTAGTTAGATTAAGTAATAAACTAGCTATACCAACAAAAATAGCAAAAAAAAACTAACAATCGTTACAAAATATTTAATAGTTTTTGTTACATTTCCAAAATTTGTAAAAATCTTCAGAATCGCGAAATTTTGTAAATTTCTTTAAAAGCCCCCATATTAATTTCATTGATATTCTTTAAAAGCATCGTATGTAGATATTAATTATGGATAAAAAATTATGAGTAAAAATCGCGATAAAATTTAAAATAAAACTAGCTACTAATAAAAGCCAGTTTTGTAAACAAATTAGCTAATAAATCAGCTAACTAGTTTTGCTGATAAATTAATCGCTGAAAAATAATACAGAAAAAAAAATAAAAAGGATCATTTAATGTCGATTATTTCTATCAAGTTGACAAGTTCTACAAAAAACTAGTTACATTAAGTAGCAATTTTCGTAAACAAATTTTTGTGATCTTTGATTAGTTAAATTAAGTCACTTAACGAAATTTAGCTGAAAGTAAAAATTTGCACTCAACAACAAAACATGTCAAATTTTTCGTTAACTCAATATGTGAAAATATTATGTTGGCTAGTCAGTTATTTGTGGTCGCATTAAACAAGACAATAATAAGTAAATTTATTTGCTATTTACTGAGTAAAATATCTAAACTGATATGTTACATGTTACATGTGATATGTTAAATTTACTAATTTTTGATTTTAGTTAAATTAAGTAATATCTAAAGAAAAGTAAAAATATGAACAAAATTTATTTAACAGATTTTTTGTATGCAAAACTCGTTGGTTATTACATTAGTTAACTAAATCTTAGTTAGCTAGTTAACTAATTACCAGTTAGCTAATCAGTTAGTTAGCACGGCGTGCGTCAATTATTAAAAAAGAATATACATAATTTAAAATAAAATTGAAAATCTAGCAAGTTAATTAGAAACTATCTGGTTAGTTAGCTATTGAGAAACAAAAACAGTTTCCATTAATGTTTTGCTTTTAAAGTTTCAAAATTGATTACTTTTTAATCAGTTTTAAAACTTTAGTTTTATTAAGTAACTGAAATGAAAAACAATAACTGGTTTTTGGTTAACAATACAAAATGTTATAAAATTTACTCTGAAAATATTTGTTATCTGCAAGCTTTTGGTAATACAAAAATACAAATTAGTTAGAATAAGCAAACATCAGTCGTTAAGTTAGTAAGATGGATATCAACCAATCTAATAAGCTGGTTAATAGGACTTATTAAAGAACTTAGCAATTAGTAATACACAGATGGTTAATTAGTTAATTTGATTGATGGAGCCTACAGCAATAAATTAAAGCAAAGTTAAAATTAGTAAACTAGCAATTTTGAATCCAATACATATATACGTTAATTAGAAACTAACTAGACTTTTGTGTTGTTGTTTAAATCAAAAATATAAAACGAATTCCATTAAGTTTTTCTTTTAAAACTTCAAACGTGGTTACTTAATTTGTTATATTAAGTAATTAAAATGGAAAACAATAACTTTGTTGAGTTAGCAATCTGAATGTCACAAAATTAACGTTAAAAATATTTGTTAGCTGCAAACATCTGCTAAGACAAGAATAGGTATATATTAGTTAGAATAAGTAAACATGGTTAGACAGCAATTAACCTAGTAAGGTGGTTATTGACACATTTAATAAGCTGGCTAATAGGGGTGTGTTAAAATAACGCAGAGCTTGTTAATTAGTTAATTAGTCTTTTAGCAAATAGCTAATAAATCCAAAGTTAAAATTAATAAGCAAGCAGTTTTGAAGTCTAACATATACGTTAATTAGAAATTAGCTAACGTTACATTTGTTTTAAACAAAAACGGTAAAACGAATTCCACGTTTAGCTTATATTTTTTTCAAAATTAGTTAATAAGTTAATTTAAGTAACTAAAATGGCAAAACGTAAAAGGTTTGGTGAGTTCACGACCTGAACGTTATGAAATTAACGTTAAAAATATTTTTCAACTCAAAATTTCTGGTGATACAAAAAAACGCAAGTTAGTTAGAATAAGCAAACACGGTTAAATAGAAGTTAACCAAGTAAGTTTTTTATCAATCCATTTAATAAGCTGGATAAGGAGATTTAAAAACAACTTCGCAATTAGTAATGCAGAGTTGGTTGATTATTATGAAATTTGTTGCATGTAATATTTTCTGTACTAAGACGTTTGGTTTTCTGTAAATTTTGATGCAAATTTTCGCAAAAAAATTGTCAATTCTAAAACATACAACGATTTGTAATTCTTCAATACGTTTTCGCAGAAAGAAACCACGCATTCCTGAGTTGATAACATGTAGAATACTTAAAAATGATTTCGGCGAAAAATTGCACGCATTCCTAAGTTGATACACGCGGAAAATTTTAAACACGAAAGTTGACACATAAAGAAAGCTTCAGATTTTTAAATTTAATTGCATATGATTTTTCATACACTTCAACACACAGCAAACTTCAGGATTCTAAACTTGTACTATATGATTTTTTATTCACTAAGAAGTTTATCTTTTTGTAAATTTTGTCAGAAATGTTAGTAGAAAAACAATTATAGGAATATGCAGAAAACATCGAAATTCAATGACAAACTTCAAGACTCAAAGAAATCTTTCAGATTTGTTTAACGATTTTTTCTATACTAAGACGTTTATTTGTCTTTCTGTAAACTTTAGTTGGAGTTTTTGGCAGAAAAATCATTGCATTAAATTTAAACACATAAACACATAAAAAAGATTTGTAATTATTAAATAAGATTCACAAAAAAATGCGCACCTTTCCAGAATTCTGAACTTGCACTAAATGATTTTTTCTGTGCTGCGACGTACGTCCTTTTAAAAATTTTGCTAGAAAACAAAATAAATTAAAAAATCGTAATACAAGAATTTTTTTTTTAAAATCATCTTAAATACGTTTTCCAAAAAATGCCCGCATTTACTAAGTTAATAAAATGTAAATTAAAAAAAAAATCTGCAAACGTTAAAACACAAAGAAATTTTGACAATTTTAAACTTAATCTATCTAGTTTTTTCAAAATCTTCAAAATTCTGTACTTGCATTACATGATTTTTTTCTGTATTGCAACGTTGTCTTTCTGTACTTTAGTCAGAGATTTTCCCACAAAAATATTGCAATAATCAGTGAGTAATATACCGAAAACATAAGAAATTCTTCCACATTTGAAGTTTGTTGTATGTGATTTTTTCTATACTAAGACGTTTGTTTGTTAAATTGTTTGTTAAATTACATCATTGAATTTAAAAATTTGTAATTTCAAAACAAACAAACAAAGAAAATGTCATAAATAAAAACGATAAAACCCAAAGAATTGTTCATAATTTTAAACAGAAATTTTACGTGATTTATTTCTGTATTTAGACGTTCATCTTTCTGTAAATTTTAGTCAACATTTTTAAAAATTTTAAAATTTCAACATTTTTGTTTAGAAGTTAAGTAATTAAAATTGAAAACAGTAACGGGTTTTTTGAGTTCGCAATCCAAAACTTTATGAAATTAACGTTAAAGATATTTTTCAGCTACAATCTTCTTGTGATGAAAAATGCAAATTAGTTAGAAAAAGCAAACACGATTAGACAGCAGTTAAGCTAGTAAGCTGGTTATCAACCCCTTTAATAAGCTAGCTAATAAAATATAATTTTATAAAATAACTTAGCAATTAGTAACGAAAGCTGATTAGCTAGTAATTTAGTTAGTAATTTGGTTGATTAATTAGTCATTTAGCAAATAGCTAAGAAATTGTTAGCCAAAGCAAAATTAGTAAATTAGCAATATAACATACACGTTAATTAGAAACAAGCTGCGGTTCTTGTTGTTTTAATCAAAAACAAATTCCATTAAGTTTTGCTTTTAAAGATTCACAATTGGTTATGAAGTCAGTTAGTTATATTAAGTAACTAAAATGCAAAACAATAACGGTTTAAAAATACTTTTCAGCTGCAAACTTCTGGTAATACAAAAATGCAAATTAGTATTTAAGCTAACAATCGTATTAGACAGATAGGTTCTGTCTAATACGATTTATAAAATAACTTAGAAATTATTGCAGAACTGGTTAGTTAAGTAGATTGGGTAAGTAGTGTTTTAGATAATATTTATTAAAAAAAGAACCTTTATTGGCATAAAGGTTTTTTTTTAGTTAATAAATACTTAGCCAAAGTTAAAATTAGTAAAATGTAGACCAAAAATGATTGAATCTTTCCGATGCTTTTCAAATCTATTATTTTTTTTGTACCAGCCTATCCTTTCCTCAAGGTTTTTGTGACAGAACTTAGATATTTTTGAATTTCTCAATTTCCCAAACTGATAATCAGTTGAGTGTCTTGCTACTGTCCATATTTCGTGTTTTATAGCCATTTTTGAGTTGGTTTATTTTTTTCAGGAATGAGTTACCAAACAGGGCTTTTTACAGAAAGAATTGAAAATTTATTTTTAACTGATTTTTTTGTACATTTTCAGATCTGATGAAAAATCAGATTTTTTACATTTGGAATTTTTAATTGAATAAATTTTTTTTTTTTTTTTTAGAAAAGCTCTGTGGTATTTACGTAGTTTACTGTTAGGCAAGTGTATCATTGTGAAATCAGGCCAAAGGTGATGCAAATTAAATATTTACGTTTTCCGCAAATAACGTTTCCAAAATTCGTCTTTAACATAATTCGTTCCGCGGATTCTTGCGCACTCACTCCTACCGCGCTAGAAAAAACGAGAGCATACGTTATGCTAAAGAGAATTATCATAAGATTCATAAGAAATGAGATCTGATCGAATATGCATTTATTCGATTCGCGTATAAAAGAGGCGCGACGTCCGATAATAAACAGACGACGAGGGTCTTTCGAGTGGTTGTTTTTGGTCTCAAGATGTTCGAACTCTTCGTTTTCACGCAATTGTCGTTGGCTTTGATTTTCGTCCTATCGATCGTTTTGGGCTTGATGGTCCGATATGAGAAAAAATCTTCGAAGTTGATTTACGACGACGGATTGCTTGAACCACCTACTCCGCGATCGATACCGATTATTGGACATTTACATCTGATGGGTGGTTACGAAGTTCCGTATCAGGCGTTCACTGACATGGGGAAGAAATACGGAGACGTCGTTAAATTGAAGTTGGGGGCCGTAAAAAGCGTCGTGGTCAACGGTCAGAAGAACATCAGAGAGGTTTTGGTTACGAAGGGACATCATTTTGACAGCAGGCCGAATTTTGAACGCTACCAACTTCTTTTTTGTGGAAATAGGGAAAATTGTAAGTAACCATTTACGAACCTATTTTTTTCCATAATCAATTTTCAATCGTTTGAAATTTTTCTTTATTTTTGAACCTTTTATTTCGTGTTTTGATTTTCTTTGAAATTTTTCTTTAAATATTAACTTTTTGAAAAATGATTAGTAGTGGCTTATAAAAACTGTTGAGGTTCCTGCTGAATTAAAACAAATATGTTTTGAAAAGTTTGAAGAATAACGTTTTAAAGATTCGCATTTCTTTTTTTTTCTTTCTTCTTAAGAATAATTCAAACAATAATCAAGTCGTTTCGTTCATTTCTTCATTCCTGTATTATTAAACATGACTTTAATGAGTTTCCAATCTTGCATACTTCATAATCAATTAATTTTCCATTTGAAACCTTAAATCAATTTTTTTTGTAATAAACAAGGAAAGAAGAAGAAATTTGATGTATATATATATATATATATATGACATCATGTGTAAATGAGAGATTGTATTGAATAAATAAAATAACCAACAAACCATATGTATTATTAAATGGGACAGTCTTAGCTACAACTTGGCGAAAAAAATTCTTTATTAAACACCTTCATTTATTTGTTATGACGTCATCGCCATTTTTTTTAAATGGCAATCTATATTTTTTATTTTTTATTTCTTTATGATTTTTAATTCTGTTTTCAACGGTATACTAATTTAAATAGGTTGC
>JAFFZR010014520.1:0-11947 GCA_018397195.1 Lethrus apterus | reverse complement strand
CTTCCCACGACTACCAACTTGTATGTAGAAAATAATGATCCAAATGTATCTCATGAAACTGAATATGGCCAGTACAGTTGGAAGCTAGTTCATTGTTTAATTTGCGAACTATACGATGAACACTGGACTGTGAAATATTAAAAGTATCACTTATATTTATCTGAAAATATCCTGTTGCATAAAAGTGTAATGCTACCGAAACTTGATTAATGGCAGAAATTGGATTATTTTTTCTGTTAACAGGTTCTATATTATTACCTATGACTCTTCTCACCGATAATTTTGCTAACAGAAAACGGTTCTTAAAATCGACATCGTCAAATTCTTCAAACAGATTATTTCTACCACGTAAAACTCGGGGACGTCTTATTAAAAGCTCTTCATCTGAACTTGACTCTGTTGATGATAATGTGAAAGATGCTACTGAAGAAACAGTTAAAGCCGAATCACTTGAAGAAGACAATTTACAGAATAATAGCTAAAATGCAAAACTGTTTACTATTTAAAATAAAACGTACCCTACAATATTAAATATTGTGTTTATATAAATATAATAAAGTAAATACCTCGCACAGACAATACTTTCAACTATTGTAAAAATAGGAATGCAACCTTTTATACCTTCATCAGGGTTCAATTAATCCCTGACAAGGTAACCTACACACATTTCAACATCTCTTTTACACGAAATTATTACCTCGGATAAAGATTTTATAGGTAAATTACCCGAACAGAGAAGCAAACTGAAAAGTATTATTCAGATATCGCCTAGTAACACGTTGTAAAGAGAAACCTTACCTGCAGAAATAACAAGTTCAAATGATATGTTTTATTTTCAGGGTGTAATTCCATTTTTTACTTATTTGGTGTTTATTTATTAATAAAACAAATTAAATTCAATTAAAATGTGAACTATGTTAAAAATATGTTTTATTTCAATTCCTTTTATTGAAATGTCACAAAAATTTGGAGGTTAATCTGTAGATTTAATATTTAACTCGCCAAAATCTAGGGATTATTTTATTCTCATGATTTAACTGGAGATTAACCTTAACTTTGTTTGGTGAATTGCATTCTGAGTTTAACTGTCGATTTAGTAGCGAGTTTAATAAAATCTACAGATTATAATAGTTAACTGACGTTGGTGAATATGGGCCTAATTTCGTGAGCACTCAATTTTCCTGTAGATACTCAAAATACATTCCAATTTCGTGAAAATCTACATAAATAAAAATCAATTGCCACACGTATGACGGAGCATCACTTGAGAACGGCTCCACCGATTTGGCTGATTTTTTGTTGTGTTCGTAATTGTCAGGACAAGGTTCGTATGAAAGAAAATATTGAAAAATCCACGGAAAAAGTCGGAAATGTTATCTTCTACCTACGTCTATTGTATAAAATGACTGTCGGGTCAGCTAGTATAATATAAACCACATTGGATATTTGCTACAAAGAAGATTGCATTCTTTTTTGTATTCTTTGTATTTTGAAACTTTCGTGTATAAAATTATTCCTACTCTTAAATAAATAACAACTAAATTGCTTTATTTCACTACATAAATTCGGCTAATCAGTCTCAATATTAACGTATGTTACACGTTCACTACCTGTTTATTGTTCGAAAACGAAGAACAACTAAGGAGGCGAAGGTAATAATAATTCTATCAAATTAAGCCATACAAAATAATAATCAAAAAAGACGAATTATACAGGGTGTCACATTAGTGCGATATTCTCCGATATCTCCATTGTTATGCAAAATACAAAAAATATTTTAGGGCAAAAGTTTTTTGAATTTATAGTCTCTACCATCTAAAATTATTTTCATTTATACTGAGTGTTTCGTTTGTGCGCAACCACATACAATTTTGAAATTTTAAATATTATTAGTGTCAAATTCTTGGTTGATAGAATACTTATCTTTTTTTTTTTTTCTTTTCTTGAGCGTGCAACCAATTAAAACGCAAGTTGTGTAATAAAATATATTTATTACTTATATATGGAAAAGAAGCGTATTTTAAATTATTATTAATATTTGTTTTTTCTGAATTGTTATTATATAATTTATGAATTCTTTGTTTAATTACTTTATTAGAAAATGAATTAGGATAGTTATTATTGTTTAAAAAATTTTTTATTTTATCTAAATTTAGTTTTCTAAATTTTGTATGAGATAATTTTATACCTTGATCAACAAGACTATTAATGACACTTTTCTTATATATTAAAGGAGTATCTGAATAATAATTGATATATCTGTTGCAATTGATTTCTTTAATAAACCAATTTGTGTATATTTGAGCGTTAATGTGTTTAATTTGTATATTTAAAAAATTAATAGTGTTATTTCTTTCCGTTTATAAAGTGAAATTTAAACGTGGTATGAATTAAAATTAAAATTATATTCGTAGCAATAGGGATTAGGAATTGTAAAATTTGATTCATTAATTATTGTTTAAAATTATTATTTCAACCCTTTGAACTAATTGATGAAACAAATTTATAGTAAACTATGCTTTTTAAAGAATGTTTCCATAGACGAAGATCACGAAACACATTTTTATATTTCTTAATATTGTGTGTCGTAATAAATATATTTTATTGCACAACTTGAGTTTTAATTTGGTTGCACGCTCAAGAAAGAAAAAAAAAAGATAAGTATTCTATCAACCAAGAATTTGACACTAATAATATATCATTATTGATGTGAGATGCATATTTTTGATTTTTATTATTTTATTACTTTTTTTTAACTCCTTATCTAGCAATCATAGAGATTTTTTTTTATAATTAATTGTCAGGCAACCAGAGCAATTAAAAAAAAATAAAAATATACGGGCTGTTCAATTTAAAAAATTAACCATTATCTTAACAACATGATGTTTTTTTGTTTAATAATTTATTGCGCGAAAAATGTATTACAAGGTATTTAAACGTTGTCCATTTAACCAAGCTTGTATCTCTTTAAATAAAAAAGTTAGCTATTGTAGAATAATTCGTGAACATCCAAAATGCAAAAAATTATTATTTTTTTTAACTCCTTAACTAGCGATCCTAGAGAAAAATTGTTTTATAATTAATTATAGCAGACAACCAGAGCAACTTAAAAACATTTAAATATACAGAGTGTTCAATTTAAAAATTAATCGTTATGCTTGTTAACTTCGTCGATTTAACCAAGTTTGTATCTCCTTAAATAAAAAAGTTAGCTATTGTACAATGTTCTCGTGAACAGACTGTATATTAAACTTTGTTCAGTTTTGCTCGTCCAACTCCCGTCTTACCCTTAACCACTTGATCCTTGTTCTTCCGAATTGTTATTTTGTTCTATATTTTTCGATATCAACTTTTCCATTTTTCTAATTTTGTTTTTTTTTTATAAAGGTGTCTTTTTTAAATATGATCTACAATAACAGGTAAACCAACAAAGGAACCTTATTTATTAAACGTACTATAAACTGTAAACAATCAAGATTATTTTAAAACTTGTTTCAATTTTTTTGAAAATAACTACCTTTAAATGTCCACCACGTCTTTGAATACATGACTCCTCCCGACGTAATAAATCATTCATTGCATGTCGACACATTTCGGCAGGAATATCAGCAATGGTCAATCCAATTCTGTCTAAGTTCATTAAAATTATGTAGACGATTCGTGAATTCTTTGAACCTTAAATAGCCCCACAAAAAGTAATCTAAGCTGTTCAAATAATGGAGAACGAGTTGGATAATTAACGTCCCCATTTTGTGCAGAACAGCCATATTTATTTTCGCTGTATGTGGACTTCCAGCATCACTATCGAACTGCCTTGCCCATTTTCGAACGCCGTTTGCATAAGGAAGAACATTACTCTGCAATTGTCTATGAAAATTTCGTCGAGCTTGAGTAACAGAACCACTTCTTAAAAACAGCTGTACTGTTTTTACACGGTCGGCAATCAACCAGCTCTCCATGCTAAACAAAACTTAGAACATTGAGCTAAAGAATGATGTTTAATGTTTGACAATTCGAATTGCCTTAACAGGGAATAAAAATCGCTCAACTTTATAAATGACACTCCGCATTTGTTTGTTCAGATATCCATTGAGATTATTTTTAGAAATACACTTTGTTACTCATTGTATTCTTATAAATAATTTTAATAATTTTTATTTATTAAAATTGTCGAAACTAATTTATTTATTTATTTATTTATTTATTTAATTACACTGTCCAACAGAAAAATCCAATTATAGGACAGGACAAATACAAAATAATACTAAAAATACAATAAATACAAACATAATACAAATAATATAAAAAATACAACAAAAATAGTACAAATACAAATACAAAAACACAAAACATTTATAAAAGTACAAAAAAGAATTAACTTAAGCTTAAATCACTATAATAATAATAATAATAAAAATAATAATAATAATAAAAATCCGGGAGAAAAAAAAATTACACCCTACAAAAAGCTTTTATAGCTTGTATGCTGCAATTGAAGATGTCAATTTCATCACATACGCAGTTGTAATTAAAGCATATGTTGTAAAGAGGTGAAGACTTTAAGATATTCGTTAATGTTAAATAAAGTACTTATTTTTTGAATAGGTACTTCTGCCTAAATATTTTCCTCTGTACCGTTATGTTCTTCATCTTCAGGTTTTCAATGAATCACAATTATTAATTACAATTTATTACAATGGAAAACTCACCTCTCCAATAAATTTATATTTATCATAATGATCTCTCATGTAATTTGTCTACGAGTGCACAATTCAAATACGACGACGACCCGAGACAATAACAATAAGTGGCACGTGCTCACGTATTTAATAATAATTCTATTGTTACATACGATATATAAAGGACGCGCACACATGCTAATGTGCGTATTTTTCCACCTGCCGACTGCAATCTTAATGAAATTATTCGTCTCCGAATTGTTATTGTGTTGCAGCTAACAAATTGATTGTTATTACTTACTACTTGCTAATAACGACAACACTTTGGACAATTTATCGTTATCGTGTGATTGTTAGTAAATCTATATGTAATCTGCATTCATTCATTACATTTCATATATTGATCTGGGATTCGGACATCCACAAAAAAATTACAAAGTGTGAAGTACAGTGAAAACAAAGGTGCAAGAAAAAGGATAATAATTACATAATTTGTGAGTATTTCAGCTCAACATATTTACTCCTCACGTCACCTCTGTAGCCCAGGTTACATTTCACTCTTAAAGCCTTTCTCTGGATACCAAAGATGCGACAGGTTTTCATCACATATCCCCAGGCTAACAGTCATAGGACATGTGGGACATAATCAGTGCACGGTATGCGATTATGCGGACCTGGGAACTAGTCAGGTTCCGAAGAACAAATATATTTTTAGTTATTTTGTCCGCCCGAAAATTGATATGCCGTCTCCAATGAAAACGGGGAACTAAACACCCAGGAACCTCACCGACTCGAGACTCCCATTGCCAAAGTTCCTGTGGGTGAACATTTGTATTTTCCTGCTTTGATTCAGGGACAGTTCAGTTCAGTTCAGTTCGTGAACCAATTATCGCCTTTTGGCGATTTATGAGAAACCAAACAAGAAGCGTCGTCCGCAAACAAAGTAAGAGCCGCTGAAGGAATCGTGCAAGGAAGGATCGTGCAAGATCGTTAATGTAGATTAAGAATAATATCGGGCTCAGCATCGAAACTTGTAGAACGCCCTTTTTTGGTTTGAGTAGAATTGAAGATAACATTCTCAAAGAATATCTTCGATCGGTAAAAAATGACGTAATTAACATGCAAGAGTACTGAAGTTTAGGTGACTGAGCTTACGGACCAATTTTGATCATAGATCAAATTACAAAGAAAGTATAAGAAAACAGTTTAGATGAGGGTATGAAGGAATAGTTGAATGAGAGAACTGTTGACATCGTTTGAAGAAACATATAAATAGTTAAAGTTTGATGGGGAAGTAAAAAAATTATTTTTTCATTACGTCACTATTTGTTATTCCATTAAAAATAACAAAAATATTATCTTATTACTACATAAATGATTTACGATCAACCGCAGCTTTGAAACCCCACATGCCACATGCATGTTCTTCTTCATCAGTTTTCCGGCAAATTCGCTGAATAACCCTGGCGCGTAACGGAAAATAGTTAAGATCCACTCGGTCGTCTGACCTAAATCACTTCCTCGAAACAACGTGATAAAACGACTCCCTCTCAAATCAGGCTTCCATAATTCAACCAGTGACCGTAAAGCGCGGACAAAAATGTCCGCACAAAAAAGCGCACCGGACAAAAAGACCCGGTCTAGCTTGAAGAAATGGTAGCAGCAACTCTCGCTACAAACGAGAGAAGTAAACAATTGTCTGTGGTAACCATGGTAACGCGCGCATCGGTTGCTTTGATTCCGCAAATTTGCATAGTATACTTCGATATGGTAATGTTGTCTTACTGCCTGCCTTTCGATGTTTCTTTCTTCCTTTCTCTGCGACCTAACCGTACGACGAGTGGACACTGCGGTAGCCGATGCCAGTCGCTTTTCGGCGTATACTAAGTTATGTCAGCCCATTTTTGCAATTCTTCGATAGTTCGTAACCGTATGAGTACTATGCGGGACAAAATGTGGAATCTGAAGGAGTACTTAATATAATGAAGCAGCAATCGTATTTTTTTTTATTTCATCGTCGGTTGCGGTTTTTAATTTGTTTCTTTAAATTTAATAAACATAAACAAAGACGTAAATAAAATTATATAGACGATGGAAACTAAATCCAAATGAATACACATAGAAAATTTTCAAAAAACCAAAAAATGAGGTAAATAGTATGAGGAATATACTAAAAAAACAATACATTGAAGAAAGAATAATTAAGAATGCAGATGGAGATGTTAAAAAAACATGGACAATTTTGTATAATTTAATTGGTGTTGGAAATAAACAAAATCACAAAATAGATCAAATAATATTTATGGATTGAGATACAATAGAAGATGATCAGAATATTGCAGAACAACTTCATTTACATTTTTCAAAGATTTTCAAAGGTTTGAAGCTGTCAAAAAATAAAACAGCCAATCAACTCGCACTTTAAAGAAGAAGAAAATACAAAAACGATGTACATACTACCGGCTACTATAGAAAAAATAAAACAAATTCTGTTGAGCCTTAAGAAAATTGTGCCCCTGGGACAACCGGTGTAACGCGATCTTGAGTAGTTGAATAAATCATGGGAAGAAGTCAAAATCATAGCGAAGGAAAGATAGAAATGGAGAGGTTTCACTGAAACCATATGCTCCACATGGAGCCACGAGGATTAAAGTAAATAAGTAGTAAATGTTACAGTTATTGACTTTGAAAAACTTTTGCCTTTACACGTTTGGAACAAAATAATTAGAAGAGGGGGCAATGCCGGCAAAACTTTTTAAATGTTAAATTCTTATATGTCAAATCTCATTCTGCAACCTGTATACATTTTCGTATTTCACAAAACTTGTTCTGTAAAATTTGAACTGTTGCTTAATTACAATTACTGAGGTAAAAAAATAAAGACTTTTAGGAGAACAATTTTCCAGAAAACTTACGTTATATACTGCTGTGTTATTTCCTAATGGAATAAAATAAATGTACCTAACAATAATTAAATAAAAATATTATTATTTAGTTTAAAATAAGTATACATATAATATAATTAAATATAATTAAGTTAGAAAATTTTATAAAATTGTAAGAATAAATTATGGTACATAATTGTTTAATTCGTAAACGAAGACAACTTGTTGAACAAATGCACCCCAGAGTATGGTGGGTTGCCGTTGACGTTGAAAATTTTCGAATTTGATTTATTCATCTTTCCTGTAACCAAAAATACATTTTTGTTAATATGGTTGCATAATTAAATGGCACGAGAGCTTGTTTCGGAGCTATTTCTAACGTTGAAAATTTTTAATTACAGTAATGCCCAATGAGGGTGCTCATAACCAAAGTTCTTACCTAAATAGTTTTTGTTGGTCTTTTCGACTATATAAGTCCGAACTCGGCGTAGACTAGCCAGCCTGATTGTGGCTCGCTCTTAGAAAAGTTCCAAACCAACTGTTGCGGGTGTTGAAAAGTTTTTCTTGTGAATTACCATAAATAATACCAGGAAATAATTATAGTGACTATAGTGGGGTTTGTGCCTAATAAAGGATAAAATAACAACATTCGGATGAGTCATCTTCATAATTATTTTGACATTTATAAATTAAATTCTAACCGAATGAGGTTATGTAAATTTATTTTAAATTTAATTTAATAGTATTTTAATATGAATTGAATAGAAACATGAAATGATTGTAAAACAATATAAGAAAGATTGTTTCTTATATTTATTAATAATTAATAAGTTTAACTAACCTGTGTATATTTGTTCGTCCATTCGCACCGTTGATGTGAACCGATTGGGTCATTGTCATTGATACGGTCGACAATAATATTCTAAAACAAAATTTAGATAAATTAATTTGTAATTGAAATTGTAATTCAAGCATTTAAAGGACTGCATTTGAATACTTACTTCAAGTTGTTTTTGGGTTTTGATATTTTATTAAATCAATTGCATTGATTGTAGTACACAATTTTTCCTAACTCGTATAGACATCTTAATTACCCGGACACGTAATTAATTTTAAAATTGTAATGATTGTATTTGAATACTCACTTTAGCTTGTTTTGGGTTATAATATTTAAATAAATCGATCACATTGTTTGTCAAACACATTTTCTGAACTTGCGTAGACATTTTAACTAGTTGGACACATGGTTGTAAGTGATACCAACTTAAAATATTTTTAAATCAAAACTGAATAAATTTTGTTTTATTTGGGTTGTATAAATAAACATTAATGTTTATTTTTGTAAATATTTGAATCGTATAATTTTTTATTTGTAAATAATAATTTGTTAAATAAATAGTTTAAGTTTTTATAAGAATTTATTCTTTTATTTTAAACATCCTTACAAGATAAACCTTATTTTACTTATATATATATATATATATAATATATATCTATGGCCCAAACATTATAAAGTAAATTATTTGATTTTTTCTTAACAAATATCATAGCAATACGTTAATCAATAATTTATAGAATTGATATTTTAACGTACTTTTTGGCAATGTAATGTCGATCGATCATATAACTATTTAGTATGTATTATAGGAAATAAATGTAGAAGTATGCCACCTTAAATGTACGATACAGTTACCGGAGTAATAAGAAAACAATAAACCGCACCAACCCTATTGTTTGACACATACGTCATGAATGACCTAGAATTACTTACGCGGATCGACATAACAAACCGATGACGGGCTGCACGGAAAACGGACAGATCCAATCGGCAAAATGTATCATCCCTAACCTCGATATACATAATTGGGGCGCGCGCTTTTCATTTATAAATCCAACCCGCTCGGAGTTGTTGTGTGCGGAATGGAGGAGAGCGGCACCGGCGCACGGGAAAGATAGTGGAGCTCCTCGCACGTGACAGGCATGAGTTAGACGAGCGACCGCGACATTCCGCTGCGCTGGCTGTCACAGTTCTCTTTGTGGACGCGAGTTGCCGCTAGACGGCGACACTCGTTGTAGAAGAGAGAAAGAACTGCGGCGGATATCGGTTCGATCCCAATGCTAACGAGTGTCCGTCCCCGTATAAATATTTCGGACGCAGGACCGGCACAAGTATTACTTAATCTATTTAAAGAAAAAAAAAAAAAAACAGAAATGAGATATGATGAACGTAAATTAAACATTTTAAAGTGTGTTAGATTTTTTAATGTAATTCCTTCATGATCAGTTTATCCTCACAGTCTGATAAATTCTTAATATTTAAGAAGCACCTGGATAAAAGTGTCCTATAAATGAATGTGTAAAAATCAAAAGTGAGTAATCAGGAAAGGTAGAGATTTTTTTAATTTAAGGTGGAGTACTAAACATTTTTTCTATTTTGCTCGTTCGTTTCATAATAGGCCTAATATATACATAATATATAGAGAAATTCCACAGCTTTTTAACTTTATCGTATTTCTGTTGCAATCACGACCGATATAACAGTATATAAGAGTATTCTTTATTCGCTGCACGTACTGCTATGATATTTGTTAAGAAATTTAAAATAATTTACTTCATACTGTTTGTACTACAGATATATAATATTTATTTTTAATTAAAATAAGGTTTATCTTGTAAGGATGTTAAAATAAAACAATAAATTCTTATAAATAACTTAAACTAATTATTTAATAAATTATATAGTCGCTCAAAAAAACTGTTTAACACCGGCAACAGGGTCTTCCTGATTTGGCACTTGTCCAAGAGCGAGCCACAATCAGGCTGGCTAGTCTACGCCGAGTTCGGACTTATATAGTCGAAAAGACTAACAAAAAAACTTTGGTTATCAACACCCTCATTGGGCATTACTGTAATTAAAAATGTTCAATGTTAGAAATACCTCCGAAACAAGCTCTCATGCCATTTAATTATGCAACCATATTAACAAACATGTAATAACAAAGGATTAACGCTAGCAATAAAGATTTGGAATAATTTAAATGAAAATAAAATTAAAGCAACGAAGATAGGAACACACAAAAAACACATAGAAACGTAAGGCACAAAAATAAGCAAGTGAGAACTTTTCAATATTTAGATGTGCCGTAGAGGAAAATGGAACGCAGGACAAAAAAAAATACAAAAATAATAGAACAAAACATAACTCACGCAATTAATAAAAAAATTCCTGAATAAGAAAGAAATAACAACAGAAAAAAAGGCAAGTTATAGACCAGTGTTAACTTTCGCTCGAAGTCCTGGGTACTAGGTCAAAAACAGAAAAGTTGAAGCAGCTGAAATGAAAGGGGAGTGACAAGGATGGATAGAATGAGAAACACACAAATTAGAGAAGATATAAAAATGCAATCCACATTAGCATTCATCGACCAAAGGCAGTTAAGCTGATGAGGACATTTACAACGCATGAAAGAAAAAAGACCAGAAAGACAAATATGGAAAACTAACAAAAAAAATAAGAAGATATAGACAAATAATGAAAGAACTGTCGGACTAAAGTTAGAGTGGGACAGCAACAGTAAGTAAAGAATAGTTACAATCAAGATGTCCCGATTTTGAGGAATACAACATTCATAACATTAATGTAGTGAGTCTTTCAATAAATGCTTTTCGATGATTCGATGATTCGATGTTCTAACTCAAGGATTATGAGCTTGACATTTTATATTTTGAAATACCGTTAAATCTAAATAATATACAGTGCGTACCAAATGTATGGAACCGGCCTTGTTATTTCACAACTATTCAAGCTAAATCGATAAAAATTGATATGCATGCTATTTACAAAGCCTTCTATTATTTCCACAGTTTTGTTATTTTTTTAACTGACAAGGTCGGGAGCTGCACAGCCAACTTGATTTTTTTTAAATAGGAAGGGGGGTCGCATACCGTTTGAAAGGTATTTTCAAGTAGAATTCAGCGATATGCTACTTGCCATAGTTATCTCTAAAGATAACTTCGCTATTGTAAATTAAAGATTGGGAGTAGGTATTAACTGGATAACTGAAGATCCATTATCACTGAATACAATGGTTAGTTTATGTTGTTTAATGTAACATCAGACTGTTGAAACCGTGTTTTAGGTTTATGAAGTTCATTTAGTACAAGAATCATTTATAAGCGATGTTCAAACTGTTCCCCATTCCCCTCTTAGCAGTAATAAATTCGATTAGAAAATCCTTCAACTGAATTCAAAATGAACTCGCGAGGAATATTTCCTGTTTCTTCTCGAATTCGTTGCACTAGTTCATTCAAGTTATTTGGTTTATCGAGGTAAATACGACTCTTCAGGTAACCCCACAAGAAAAAAATCTAGTGGGGATAAGT
>JAFFZR010014519.1:0-12091 GCA_018397195.1 Lethrus apterus | reverse complement strand
CACTAACCAATTAAGTAACATCTATTGTAACATATTAGAATTTTACAAATAATAATTCTCATTTTGGGCAGCCTCATATAATTTTAAACAACTCATTTTATGTATGGTTTTAATATTGTGTTTTATCACAGAAGGTTTTGTATGTAATTGTCAATTTGATTTATTTATACAAAAAAAAAAAAAAATATTGTCATTGTCTCGTTTTTAACTCCTTCTTCTGTGTGAGTAACAAGTTTATAATTTTTGACCGCTTTTATGACCATTTTTGTTAATTTATAATCTGTTCTAGTTGTAAGTATGAACTAATTATTGTTACGTCAACCTGTTATGACAATTTTGTAGTATTTCTCCTGACGAAGTTCAAAATACAGAACGAAATATTGAGAAATTGAACAAATGAGTCTCATTTGAGCTATTGCTCATACATACAGGCCGCATACCCGAGTTTATAACATTCTTTTCGTTTAATTTTATTTATAATAATAATAATTTATAAAAACGGTTTTCTTTACGATGTTTTTCTAAACATTTTTCCAAATTTCCACATGAACATATTTCATTGTTTGCTACAAAATTTTTAACTTTATGTCTGTTTACCTTATTTTTCTTTTTTCTTTCCTTTTTTTATTATTATTATTTGTTTTTATTTCTGCTTCAGTTGTTCCTTTTGATAGCTTTTGTAGAATGTGTCTGGATATCTACATTTTTTTTCTATGTATTTTTTTCTAGCGCTTATGTCTTTCACAAATTAATTAAAATTTCTGTTCTCTCCAATTCCTTCAGTTTATAAATTTGTTCGTATTTTATGTATTAGAATGTGATATACTATTTGACAATGATAGATATATTTATTAATACAATTAAAAGTGACCTAAGACGTAATATGGTCTAGTTAACAACAATACATCGAAGAGTCCCGAAGGACTAGATAAGTTTCTTCGTTTTGTCTATTATCAGCCCTGTTAGTGGTCAGTTCAGGTCACTAAATTGCATTAACGCCAAGATGTAACTCCAGTCTCTTTTAATTGAAAAAGTATGAAAGAATTTCTAACAATAAATACTTTAGACGAAATTAATCATTAACCTTCCAATTCTAATGAAACGGTTCGACAAAATAAATAAAAATTCTAAACCTATTCAATAATAAAATCAATCTACATCGCCTTTCAATAAATAAATAATTGCAATAAATGCAAAACTAATAATATATTATTAACTATATTTTTTAATGGTTTTACAGATATTTCTTAATCAATTAAAAACGTTTAAAAATTTCAATATTTAAATTTATTCACGTTATCAAATCAGTGTAAAATTTAATTTAAATATTCCAAGAGCTTTCGTGCTGTAATTATGAAGTTTACGTCGATACGAATTAATTAAAAAAGTAAAAATGCCGTGGCATAATGAATTAAATCCAAAGCAAAAAAAGTGACAATTTTTCATCTTATCAAATTTTGAAAAGAATAATATTATTATACGGAGAAAAGCTATCGTAAGCATACACCAAACTGTAGGAACTATGTGAGTCCTTAAATGGTATTATTATAAGGCAATGAAAAAAATTTTTTTTTTCCAAACAAATATTTATACAAATTAACCTTCATTAATGAAACTAAAATCTACAAAACAAAAATAAGTAATTCGACAAAAATGTCCAAATTAAAAATTTATTTATTTGCATTATCGAGAACTCCTGCTGTCAACTATAGTAATGTTTATGTGACCCAGAAAGGGACATTTGAAGATATTATTGTATTTTTTATTTCATCAATACTTTTACGCAATGACAGTTTGAAAATCAATAATTTTAAAAAACATTAGAAAAAATTGTCTATTTTCGTTTTCAATTTGACGGTATGAACGAATTATTGCTGTTGAAACAATTATATTAATTATAGAAAATAAACACTAAATATGTAACAAATCGTTTAGTTTCATATTTAAATGACCCGTATACATTGTTAGTGTAAACGACGTGCACCGGCTAGTAAAGCAGGTGTATGTAATAAACAAATCAAAACTAAACTGTTTTGAACCAAATTTGTAATAATTCTGCGTTATTCGTTTGTCACTTAGGTGGCAACTGTGGATTTACTCCTGAAACAGTTGTTCCAGTTGTAATTTATACGACTGCCAGATGTTAAAACACGAGCAAGAGACGGATATAGATAGAGAAAGGATAACTATTCTAAATATAATTTCAGACACCGGCGGAATCTGTTTGTTATGCGTAAAAATAAGCATAATTCATAAGTTCTTTGAGTTATCGTTGCCGTGTCGGGCATCCACTGGAGTCTTAATTAAAACGAACTTCAATTAACCGAGATCGCAAACTCAACGAAAATAATCATTAAAAAAGGAAGATTTTAATAAATCTGGATTTTGTTTTCGACTTGTCTAGGAATAAAAAAAAATGGACGAATATATTCGAGATGTTTAATGTGCTTCTATATTAATTAAAAATGTCATTTCAGTACGAACACTAAAAATAAAATATTTTCCAGACTAAAATATAAAAAGTAAATACATATTTATGAAAGAAAATTTATTAATTTTTTATTCAAACATAATAAATATACTTTTTTAAATGTTATTTATTTTAAAAATTACCATAATTAAATTTTAAATAAATAACATTTAAAAAAGTATATTTATTATGTTTAAATAAAAAATTAAGAGATTAATTTTTGATTCATATATACGTTGTGTTGCGATTTAAATTCCATGTGCGAGAAAGACGTGTTACACAAATGCGAATGACAGGTTTTAATTGAACTTGTGAAGTAAATGCAACGAAGAAATTTGTTGTTCATTTTAATTTTTTGTTCAGTAAATTAATACCTGTCGTTATTCAAAAGACAAACAATGCCATAAACAAACACATTCAGACTGTTCAAGACGCTATTGTAATAAGAATGTCCGATGTTATTTTCCATTTTACATATAACAGACGAATATAAGTCGGCGGTTTCTTCAACTGGAAACAAAACCGACGGTAAAATAACAAACGTTTTCCGCTATTTATTTGAATGCACGAGAACAAATGACGCAGCGACACCGATTTAATTGGCTATCGGGCAACTTCGACGGTGCGACAAGTCATAATTTCGAAACGCGAGCTTCGATCGGTCGTGTGTTTAAGCGAATGCTGCAACACAAATTAATTTGTGTATTAGGGGATGGGTTGTGCGGCATTAGTGCGCGAATAGTTCATCGTTTGATGCACACCGATATTGTACGCTTGGATAGCCGTTTTGAGAATTAAAATTGGATGCTGAAATTGTTTTCGTTTGTTGTTTCAACGCTTCGTTCGTATACGGAAAAAAAATAGATATTGTCCTTAATTTTATCGTGTTCCTTTTCGTAAAAATACCTTCGGTGTTAACATATTGAAATTTAGTATCTTATCAAATCAAATATTTATAATAAGAAATCCATGATTGTAATTACTTGTAATTATAATCTTTTTATTATTAAGCACGCAACCAATAAAAAAAGTGTTGTGTAATAAAAATTTATTTATTACGACACACAAATATATAGAGTGTATAAAAATGTGTTTCGTTAACGTTTTCAAATGTTAAATGTATTTTACTAGGAAAATTAAAAACATAATTTACTATAGATTCGTTTCCATCAGTTAAATTATAAATAATTAGAGCCTACTTGATAATAATAATAATAATTTCTCATTTATATCATTTATAAAGAATATGAATAAAAGAGGACCCTGGATGCTACCCTGAGGAAGCCCTTGAGATATAGGTTGGTTTTTCAACAGGAATTAATGGTTAACTGTATCAGCACCGCCAACACCATCAAATATGTGCCTGCTATCTTTTTGTTATTGTCAAGTTTGAATATTATTTCATTTTCACTCTCCCTTAGTGCATCCTCAGCAGACATTTTCTTACGGAAACCAAACTGTCGAGATGATAATATGTTGTTAAGATTCAGAAACTTTAAAATTCAAGGAAATTTAAGATTATTTTGGAGAAGACGGAGAAATAGTTCTATAATTAAATGCAGTCATTCTTCAATTAAGCACGCACTAAAGTATATATGAAAATAAAAAAAATATATAACAATAATAATAATATAAAAATTCTATGTGTATATATACGTTCATTGTTTTCTGCAAATCCAAAACACAAAAGGTACAAACGAATCACCGATGCGATAAATAAATACACGCATTTATTTTCCGAAACGCAATCAGCGTAACGCGCCATAAATTTTCCACCCGTCAAACCGTGCAAATACAAAATCAGAATGTTTAAACTAAGGTCGCCAATTTGTCCGAAACAAACGCATCCAACTGTAAAATTCACCATCCATTAAACGAAAATCAGAAAACGATGTCCTAATAAAAAAATCATTTAAATTCAAACAAACGCGATTTTTGTTGTAATTGTATCGGATTCAATTACGCACGATCCTCCGGGCGAATAAATCAAGTTTAAAGTGTACCCAACGAACAAAAAATTCCGTTTAATGAATCGAAATTACCGGACATATCAATAAACAATAAAACCGATTTGTAAAAAAAAAGGGTCCAGTTGCTATTAATAATAACAGTGACTGCCCCAAACGAGAGAATTAACCCGAACTCACGGGGCGAGAAGATATTTATGGTGGCACTAAATGCTTTTTATAAGCCGTGTATTTGATTATATTTGGTATAAATTATAAACAGCTATTAGCGAAGTCGCAAACGCCGGCTGTTACTGAAGTTTATAGCTGATCAAAAAACCACAAACGATTTAATTTCAAAATTTATTTCTTTAAAAATTTTTATTATATTTATTATTATAAATTATTATGCAATTCCCAGCGATTTATATGGAAATCTGTTTAAATTTATAAGTCATTTGACACGTTCTTAAATTAATTAGGATTCGGTAAAGTTTTGATAATATTTTCTCTCATTTAAAATTAACAACAACGTATAACGCTTATTGTGCTAAAATATTATTTTAATTAAGCTTCATTTTCTTCGCTTTAAATGTTCAGTAGTTTAAAGAGTTTAAAGGAATAATACTCGACATTTATTCTATTTTTGTTCTGCAATGGGTTTTTGTTAGGAAAAGCGTTAATAAGTTTGCGGAGAATAATTCTAGTTGCAAGCTACTCTGGGTCAGCTTGTAAGCCGATTTTAAACTTTGCAATTTTTGAAGGTAATTTACGACACAAAAAATTTTGATTTTATTATAAAATATTGAAAATATTTTTTGGATTTTTTTTTTTTTTTGGGATATAGTCCATGCATTTTTATTTGTCTTAACATTGTGCTTCTTAATAAATTTTGCTGCGACATAATTTTAATTTGAAAATTCGCTCGTCGATAAATAAAATTCCGATTGCGTATTAATAAATCACCTGCGAAGAAAATCGGAAAAAAAAATCTATACTTCAACGGGCGAATTAATCAATTAATTCAGTTGTCAGTGTGAAGCTTTAAAGTAATTTACGTTGTCGTAAAAGTCTTATGAGATGATATATCGGCACTTTTAGTTCCAAATTATCTGCGAAGATTGGTTATTTATGTTTTGCAGTATCGGGCGCCCCATTGCGGAAGCTCAATTTAAACCAGAAACGATAGGGAAAATAATTTAATTCGTTGAGAATCGTAAATCAAACAATTTCTACGATAACTTGTAGCTATTACAGTCTATAATTTAAGTCGTTTTTAAAAGGAATTTTCTTACTAATATTTACGACAAAATTCAATATCGAAAAAATCAACAAAACTAATACACATATTTTTATTGTGCTGCATGGCGAAAAATTTGGCTATTTTTCTATGCATTCAAAAAGATACATACCTACTTAAAAAAGAATTAAATATTTATTAGTTAAGAACATACTGTTAAGAAATATATGTGAAAATAACAACAAAAGTGGAAATCTAATTCAAAGTTAGAAACTTACCAAACTTTATCTCTGAAATCTTTCTCTGAAACTAAAATATCTTCATTAGGTTCCTTTTTGTATGTACTAATTTAAAATTATTTTTCTTTTTTGCTTTACCCATTTTCCTAGCCGCCCACAACTTCCATAATAATCGCCGTTAATTCTACGACATACACATAGAAAATTTTCGTGACATTTCATGTTATTTAAAGATAGCATTTTCCATTTAAATCCTTATTTCTTCAAAGATTTTCCATAGTGTTTTTTTGTTTATTTTTTATAATAGCTAAAGTTCCTGAGCTTCGAAACTGAATTCTAGGCCATAAATCTTTGAACACTCGTCCATGTGGTTTTTTTATTGCAACAAATGGTAGGAAAACAGCTTTATTGTCGCTTACCTGCTAAGGCTTAATGGGATAGGAAAATATTAAGAAAAACATTCAAAGCAGAAGTAAATAAAATAGTATAAAACACAAAAAAACGAACACGCTATTTATGACGACAAGAATTAGAACGGAAGGATGTGAAATTTTGGAAACAAAATGAAAATGGTGAATAAAAAAAACAATGATTTTTCAAATTAGTCTAACTAAAAATTGCTAACGTGAAAATCAACAACTTTAAACTAAAGCCAACCAAATTCAATTACGAAGTTCCAACCTAACGATATGGACTTCGTGCTGTCTTTTTAAAGTGTAAGAAACCATTTGGAAACCTTTGAGTAATATCTACAAGCCAATAGTTTAAATGACAAAAATAATCTTCAACCTAACTAATTCCCAAAATAAAAAAATAACAGATTCCTGCTCGTATTACTAAATGAACAATTAAAGAATTAATTCAATTAAAATTAATTAATTAAAACAAAGCTGAAGAAAAAATTTGAAAACCGCAATTTAAATTTGGTTGGGTTTGTTTTTTTAAGTGATTTTTTTATATAAAAGATTATATAAGAAACCTTCACAAGATGATCACAGATCTTTAATTTTAAAGTCGGCAAGAAATGTGCACCTAAACTAACTTACTTATTCGGGGATTTTGTACAAAAATAAGGGCTTTGCATTATGTGAACTAACCGTTGTACAAAGATAATTAATTAAACAATTCTTGAAAGAGCAGAAGAATACTATTAATTTGAATGGCGTCAGAATTGTTGTTTATATTCCAACAGTTATTGTATTTTTAGCATTTTGGAAACTGTGCAGTTTGCACTGATCCGCCTTAACATTGAAATTTAATTATGTAAAAATTTCATAAAAACCTCATTTCTTGCAAATAAAATGTTAATAAATGTGCCCATAAATTTGTTGTACGAAATATCATTTAACGTGAGAATCATTGATTGGGAATCATTGAATGGACAATGGAATTGCTTGTTACTACACATGAAATTGTTCCGGAAAGCAACAAGTAAGTTCGAAAGGATATACCTACTATACCGTTACATCCTTATACAGGGTCCTGCATCCATTCTCCGTTCTTCCATTTCTCATTTCCTGTTACAATTAGAAATTTCTATCAAAGGCAGCGTTTAAATAGAGATAAATGAGCATTTCAGGAAATTATTTTTGAATATACAGTGTCCCGAAAAAGACCTGTGTGGTCACGAGCCATTTTTTTTAAATGGGACACCTAGTATCTGTTTGCATAGTTCGAAATGTTTTGGGGTTATCTATTGATATCTAACTTTTTTTTTAATTTGATTCATGCATTCCGCCGTAATTAGCGATTACTTCAAAAAGCTTAATTTTACGTACTAACTTTAAAGAAATCGCTGCGGCTACAAATGTTAAATTTAAGAGTGTTTATTTGGCATATCTTTTAGCAAGGGTTGACGGATGCTTCAGACAAAGTTTTGTGTCATTGAAATATACAGGGTGTTTAAAATTCATTACGACATTATGAGAAATTCATCTTCATTTTTCTCATTTTTTTCAAATATATATATATACCCTGTATATTTTTACGTGAATATTTGTAGAATTCAATTCTGAAGATTTTTCATACAACGATCATAAGGCTGTCTTTAGCCGTTTACTAAAAAACAGGAAAAATGGTTAAATACATATTCAAATGTTTTTTTTTTTTACACATCATGTCTGTCTGAAAAGAAGGTATAAATATCATGCTGCTATAGTTTTTACAAAATAATAAAACGTGAATGATGTATTGCTTTAAAAAATAGTCTAATGTGTCAGGTGGTCCTTATTTCTTTGTCGGCCATTTAAATGTGAAGCGTACCTACATTTTATGAGAAACGTGCTACCAAATTTTTTACAACAGTTGCCACTTGCCAGAGAGAGAATATGGTTTCAACATGACGGTGCACCCGCTCATCATACGCAAGCAGTGAGGGAACATGTAAATTTAGTATTTCCAAATAAGTGGATAGGGAGAGGCAGACCGCAGCAATGGCCAGCAAGATCACCCGATCTCACTAAAATGGAGATGTGGGAACATATAAAGGCCATTGTTTATCGGGAACTACCAACTACTGTAGAAAATATGCATGAACGTATTCGAATTGCGTTTTAAATTATTACAGCCGATATACTAAGAAGAGTGGAAAATTCTTTTAAAAATCGTGTTCGTGTTTGTTTAAATAGAAATGGAAAACATTTTGAAAACTTTTTGTAAAATTAGTTATGTGTTTATTCATACTTATTTATTTTATTAATAATTTAAATGTTACAAATAAGAATGTTGGCGATATTTTAGTAAACGGCTAAAGATAGCCATATGATCGTTGTATGAAAAATCTTCAGAATTGAATTCTACAAATATTCACGTAAAAATATACAGAGTGTTCCATTTGAAAAAAATGAGAAAAATGAATATGAATTTCTCGTAATGTCGTAATGAATTTTAAACACCCTGTATGTTGCAATGACACAAAACTTTGTCTGAAGCATCCGTCAACCCTTGCTAAAAGATATATCAAATAATTACTCTTACTTTTAATATTTGTAGCCGCAGCGATTTCTTTAAAGGTAGTACGAAAAATTAAGTTTTTTGAAGTAATCGCTAATTACGGCGGAATGCATGAATCAAATTCAAAAAAAAGTTAGATATCAATAGATACCCCCAAAACACTTCGAACTATGCAAACAGATACTAGGTGTCCCATTTCAAAAAATGGCACCGACCACACAGGTCTTTTTCGGGACATCCTGTATATTCAAAAATAATTTCCTGAAATGCTCATTTATCTCTAGTTAAACGCTGCATTTGATAGAAATTTCTAATTGTAACAGGAAATGAGAAATGGAAAAACGAAGAATGGATGCAGGACCCTGTATATTATTTGTGTATCTTATTACGAACCTTTGATGTGTTTGGCTGGGACGTCTACTGTCTGCAAAATCTGGAGGAACTGGCAAATTTAAAAATTCGGGACAATCTTCACACGCCGACTCTCTTCTAATATCTGGTATTGGAGATATGTTTGCTAGTCTTGTTGTTACTATAGAACCATTACTGGTAGACGAACTAACATCAGAACCAGGTAACGAATCGATAGTAGATAAAACCTTTAATGAATCCATTTTTTGAGGGGAGCAATTTTTGTCAAGATCCGTCGTCAATGAGATTTTTACAGTTGGCATGGCTGCCGTTTCTTGACGTGTTTGTTCATCAACGGCTTGTTCCGTATGTTCAACTAAATTTCTAATTGCGCGTTTTAAACTATCCGCGCGCAGTATCAAAGCGTCTTTCTCACGTTCCATGAATCTCGAAGTCCTCCGATGTTTTCTGAAGTTAAAATTGCTCAAATCCTTTTCGGTTTTTGATTTCTCATAAGACATTTCACTTTCGGTGTCGTCTCTCGGATACGAATTTCTAGACGTGTCTTCTTCGTCGTATTCGATGCGTAACGCATCAAATTGATCGCTAGTCAACGTTTGCAATAATAAATCTAATTTTTGTTGTAAAATATCACATTTTTTGCTTAATTGCTCGTCACCTCTGGTGAGCGAGCTATCAGATACTTGCACGACGAAATCTTTAACGGTTTCACAGAGCTTTTTGGCCGAGTTTAAAACGACCGACGTTTCGTCCGATTGCATAATATTTTGTAGATGCGTCACTAAACTTTCTTCGTACTGTGCAATTTGTGAATGTAATTGTCCGTCCGTCTGGCCTGGTATGAGCGACAACCTCGGCATTGCTATCGTTCTTTCGAATATCATAATGCTCCATCGGTCCAAAATTTTTGTACTTGCTTTTTCGTATTTCTCCAATAATTGAGGCAAATGTGTGTCATCGTCGCATGAGGATCCCCAGCCTAACACTCGCGCTAGGTCGTTACCCGTACCCAAAGGCAGTACTGCTACTTGGCATTGTTTCTGTAACATAAGAATTACATATTTACATCAATACTGATATATCAAATATACACGGCTTTTCAAACGTCTGTATTTCTTCGATAACGAGGTTGATAAACTCCTGGACAAAATTAACGCACCATGTTTGTAAATAAATTTTTTAACTCCGAGTGTTTAAACTGATTGAATGTCACATGAAAATGAATTAAAATGATTGATGGACAGTTTAAAAAGCTTTTAGTATGAGAAAACAGTAAAACTAACAATTAACCAAGCAAAAACATTTATAACTATTGAAACTTATAGAAAATATGAAAATAAAGTCTATTCAGAAAAATGATGATGATGATGATGATTTTTTTAAAACTTAAGAAAAAGCATTGCTTCCTCTGGCATTAATAACCGCTTGCATTCTTCTCGGCATGCTGTTAATCAAATTTTGAATTGCTTCTTGCTGAATGTTACTGATCACTAATCTATGCAATATTGCTAACAACTAGCAAATATTTGATAATTCTTTGATATTTAAGATGTAATTAATCCAAAACCATCTAAAAAATGTTATGTACAGATACTTTGAAAAATATAGTTAAAATACATGGTGGTGCGTTAATTTTGTCCAGAAGTGTATTAAAAATTTTAAAAATGGGTCCAAAACTTACAGAAAAGAGGGAACACTCAATAACTTTATTATTTTGAGTTTTACAAAAAAAAAGATAAAATAGTTTTTTGTTTAATAACATATGCGCTGTTTGGCGGCAACTTCAATTGGTTTTTCCAATTTCCGGTTAAACCGGAAACGGACACAACTTTGGTTTTTTAAATGACAATCTGTATATTTTTTGAAATTTTTTGATTCGTTCCAATTATTACTTTCTATATGTACCAAATTTTATGGGTGTTTTATAAGAAAATGTTGGTGTAAATCTCAAAAAACAAACTATTTAAAAAACAAAATATCTATTGCCATGAAAGCAAATTTCGTTTAGTATTTGAAGCCTGTCACTTCTGTCAGAGTTTGCTTACATGTAGTTTGAAAACATTCTACGAAATTGATTATACATAACAATAATATTTGTAATCTTTGTATAAGAAAAATGTGGATGTATTGTTAATTAATTAATAAACAAACTCTTACAGAAGTGATAGATGTCAAATACTTAAAGAAATTTGTTTGCATGGCAATAGATATTTTGTTTTTTTTTTAAATAGCTGTCTTGAACACTTCGAAATATTTTTTTGAGATTTACAGCAAAATTTTCTTATAAAACACACATACAATTTGGTACGTTCAGAAAGTAAAAAATGTAACGAATCAAAAAATGTCAAAAAATATACAGAGTGTCATTTAAAAAAGTTATGTCCGTTTCCGGTTTAACCGGAAATTGGAAAAACCAATTGAAGGTGCCGCCAAACAGCGCGCATGTTCTTAAACAAAAAACTATTTCAAAGTTTTTTTTTGTAAAACTCAAAATAATGAAGTTATTGAGTGTTCCCTCTTTTTTGTAAGACCCTGTATAGACGAAACCGGACAAAACCATGCACTTCACAAAACCAGTCATTCAAGCAATAAAGAATAAGTTTTTACACTTGCAGCAATTATTATAGACAATTATACAATTATAATACGAATATACAGGGTGTTCAAAGTTATCTGCGCACTATTGCTATCTTCTACTGATTACAATGGCATACTCAAAAAACAATTTCCAGTCGCATTTTCGAACTGCTTGCTTTGATACTCATTTACTTATTTTATATTAAAATTTGGCCTTTCATCTTACGGTTGTACTATTAGAAGAGTATTCTATGTAAAATTTAACTTTTTATCAATTAAAATATACAGGATGTCT